>JAQGAY010000523.1:0-25511 GCA_034698085.1 Polydesmus angustus | reverse complement strand
AACATTTAATTTTTTTTGTAAAGATTCAAAGTCTAAAAAACGGAAGAAACACAAACATAAAACTCATAAGAAGCACAAAAAGAGCAGTAAAAAATCGAAAAAATCTAAAAAATTGAAGAAACCAAGATCGGGCTCGTCTTCCGAAGAAAGTGATTCCGACGACTCTGATAATTCCGACGAGTTCCAGACGTGGGTAGAGAAAAATAGTGAGTTAATTGAAAAAAACATCTGTCGAAGAAAAAAATATCAAATTTTTTTTAAAAATTAGATTCCGATGTAAACCCGGATGGAGTTTACGGGCCTTTACCTAAAACTCAGATTCAGTTGACTACTAAAGAGTAAGTAACATATTAAATGGAACCGATTTAAACTTGTTGTTTATGAAATAATTAATCCCTGAAACTGAATAGATACGGCAAGGCTCTTCTGCCCGGAGAAGGAGCGGCGATGGCGGCATACGTGGCGGAAGGCAAACGAATCCCCAGGAGAGGTGAGATTGGGTTAACATGCGATGAAATCCAATCGTACGAATCCGTGGGTTATGTCATGAGTGGAAGCAGGTACGATTTTACATATCAAAACCTAAGAAAATAAATCTCGAATAATTAAATCATTAATTGTATAGGCATCGGCGAATGGAAGCTGTTCGTTTGCGTAAGGAGAACCAGATTTATAGCGCGGACGAAAAGAGAGCGTTGGCCATGTTCAATAAAGAAGAGAGAGCTAAAAGGGAACATAAGATTTTGAAACAATTCAAAGATGTAATTCACTCGACAATTTCGAATAAATAACAAAATCAGCGGAAGTATAATAAAAGTTCCATAACGAACTTTAATTAATAAATATAACTGTATAATAAGGAAATAAATGTTGGTTTTTTTTAAACTAAAAAGTCATTTTTTGCACAGGGAAACATCCATGATTAATGAGAACGATTGTAAATAGCAATAAAATTAAAGCTGATTGATTTTTTAAATTTTCGTTGCAGGAGTGAGAATAACAGTACTGTATTATTAAAAACTAAATACTTGAAAAGCCTTAATTCAAATGATAAGTAACAAATACTTCACAATTTTTATAAGATCCACCGTATTATTACTACTGTACCTGCAAATTTAAGAACTTGATGGAACGTTTGGTTGTATCCACGGAGTACACGTACCTCGGTAAGCCCCACCGTTGAATAGAACCTCCGTAGCCGGGTGAAAGTTGCGATTTTCCATGAGACACAAGTGATGCTGAGGACATGAGCAAACATAATATGTTTGATACAATCTTTCGATTATGTGACCGCAAAATTGTCCGGTTCCGCATTTAGAAAGCTATTGAAATTTTTGAAATTTTAATTGGGATTAAAACACCGTTTTCCTTTTTCAATTACCGCTTTGCATTGATATTCCTGTCTAGTAACCAGCGTGGTGTTATCTTGATAAAATGTGTGGTGCTCCACTTTTTGAAAGTAGCTGAAATTATCGCAAAAACAATGTGCTATAAGCATCTGTTCCTCGTATCCGTTCACCGCCACATCTAAAGTCGAAGTCAACGCCAGAGAATTCGGTTTGCACTTTGGAAGCGTCTGTATTGGTTTACAAAACTGTTGGAAAAATTAATAATTAATCTCTCGAGCATGTATATGTTGAAATTAATATTACTTTCAATTGCGCCCTGGGGTTAATGTACATGGTGTGGTCATCGTTGTCCTGCCATTCCCAAGGACAATCGGACAAAGGACAACGGCAGAAATGAATAACCAGAGGCGAGAACCAAAACCGCTGATGAACAACACTGCAAGCCATGTTTGGTTGGTTTGGTCTGCATATTGAAAGGTCACGCTTGGTGTTCACCTAAATCAGAAGTTGGAGACGAAATATGGCATTATTTTCATCAAAAATAATTGTCAGAAAAAGCACGAGTCAAAAGCTGTTTTTTTTTTTTGGGTTTTCCACGGCCTTCGTAATTTCTAAACTCATCGAAATAATGAAATTACGTAGATGTCAGCGATTCTTTTAAACTCAAAGTAAAAGTATGAACCACAAAACAAAATCAACAGAAAAATTATTTAATAAATCAAAATGACAGAATTACCCCTTTCAAGAAAATAATCATAGGTTCTTTATATTGACTTTTGACCGTAGCTATGTCTTCAGCAGGCGTCGTTTCATAATTATCGAATAAACAAAAGAGTAAACAAACGACTTTGAGCACATAAATTCGTTCAAACATATTTATATATGTTTACCTCTGTTTAAAAACAATGATATAATCAATTGCGGTGTAAAAATACAGCGCGTGAAACAACAAGGCGGCGGTTGTTTATACTTTGCAAGAGCTTTGTAAAAAAAAAACGACGGAGGGTGAATTCTTCCACTAAAAGTGTGTACCGGATAAAAATAGACACGACTATTTTTTCCCCCTTCTATTCTTAAATTAAATCACGTGTCTTACTAACCGTTCGCAATCGTTTTTAATCTCCAGATCTCTTGCATTCGAGTAAACGTTGCAGATCTCGCCACATTTTCATCTGTTTTAAATTGGATTCTTGCGATTCTCGGATGTTTTTCTGCTCCTCTTTTAAAGATTTTGCTAATTTCTCTTGTTCCTGGATGCATTGACTAAACTGTTCTCTATTTAAAAATTAAATTATTGCTGTATTTCTTAATTTTAAAAAACAAATATTTTCCCACAATAATACCGTTTTGAATTTTTTTTGACCGTCGGACTGGTTGACAAATAGCTTTTCATTTCGTTTTTTGCTTGTTCCAATTGAACTTTTTGAATTTCAATGTTACAATTCAAGTGGTAAATCTGAGACTCCATCGAATTGTTCTTATCTTGTAATTTTTTTACCTCCTAATATATAAATAATTAATTCGATTTTTGCAAATTGAATCATTCAAAACGTTTTGGTAGAAAATGAAGCATTGGGGAAATAAAATAAATTAACTACACATAATGTAGCAAACAAATATTGATATTTTATGCATATTATTTTATTTTGTGCCAATTATTAATGGAACCTTTTTGCCTTAAAACATTTTCTTCGACTTTAAAAAAATCAACTCTCTATTTTCTACATTTTTTATTGCAAATTAAAAGCTATTTTATTTTGCAAATTTGTGCTAAAATAATTCTATATTAAATACTTTAATAGAACACGCTATGTTTAAAATTTATTTTTTATATCATTAGAAACGTTAGCATATTTTTTTCCCCTCAAAAGTCAATAATATTTTAAAGTAAAACAAAACTTTTTTATATGTGTACAAAAATGTTAACATTTACCCATAAATAACACTCAAAATGTAAAAAAAAGTTCCATTACTTACTCTTTCCAACTTGGAAAAACTGACGTCCAAACCAGCAGCGACCGAGTTATAAGCTAATTTCTTTTCCTCGTAATTCGGTAATAAATCCTACAAACACAAAATTACATCCAAAAATTATAAAATTTATCAATTATTTGTATGCATTAAGAGCATATACTGTAATTTATAATACCTGGCGTTTTTGGCGGAATTGTTGCAATTCCTTCACAACGGGTGACAAAATTAATTTTTTGCTTTGAATTTGTTGATTCATTCGTTTAATACTTTCCGATAATTCGCTCATCGATTCTTGCCCTTCTTCATCGTTTGAGCCTTTCCTATACCCGGATATGCCCTTCTCAGCTTCCAAATTCGACTAATGAGCGTAATTAATAAATTGTTGAAAAAAACATTAACTTATACTTAAACACTATTGTGATAATGGTTACCAAGGTTTCTTCAGATTCGTCAACCCTCTTCCCTAAAATCTCCATAGTTCGACTCAGTACTCCAATTTCGGCTTTTAAGTCATTATATTCTTGGCGTTTTTTTTTATAATCGTCACTTTTGTCTCTCAATCTCGCAACGTAAGTTTTAAACTATTGTTAAAAACAAATAGTGCAAAATTAAAATAATAATTTACTTCAAAATAAAAACATAAATACAGTAGCTCAAAATTGAAAATAAAAAAATATAGAATTAATTAAAACGTATTCATTCAAAATTCAGTAGTTAACAAACAACTAATTTCAAGTTTAAAAAAAAAACAATAATTAATTACAGTACTTGTTTAGAACTAAAGAAAAAATTTGATGTTAATTAAGAGCCAACAATTACAATAATATTTCAAAAATAAAAACAAATTAGTTTTAAAATAAATTGTTCAAAATTAAGAAAAAAATACATAATCAAAATTTAGCCAAGTTTGAAATTAACCAAAGACATAAATTAACATTAAATTTACGTACCTCATCTCCTTTGAGTATTTCGACACCTCCTAGTTCTTTCAACTGATGCTTCTTCTCCTTTAAACTATTTTCCAAAGTGGTCAACTCATTTCTCAATTCTTTGATAGTCTCGGCTACCCCTTCCTTTTTTCTTGTAATTATCGCTGCCTATTAAATAATTGAATTAAAATAATAAGTTTAAAAATTGAACTGGTGGTTTAAAAAATCTGAACCTGTTGACGAAACATAGAAAGCTTGTCGTCCATCGGATCATTCGTTAACGTTCGATTTTCTACAATTTTATTAATTTTGTTGTTTAAATCTTGCAATTTATCGTACAGTCCGTTCAAATCGCTCTTTTTTAAATCATTATTCGACGCAACTTTTTCTAAATCTTCCAGTTGAATTTGCAGAACTTTTGTTTCTTTGGGAAGTTTATCTCGAACGATGTAAGTATTAACTTGGAGTTCTTGCTCCAAATTCTGGATCAAAACTGTTTTGAAAAAAAAATTATTATAATCCTGAAGAATAAAAATGATCGTAATATAATTTAATTATCGGATATAAATAATGACATATAAAGTCAACATATTTACACCACGACAACGCAAACCATCACATTAAGCAATGATATAAGCAATAAATTATTTGTCAAATTGTCCATTAATTGGACAAAAAAAAAACATAAATTAAGAAAAATACGGATATACCGCACTCAAAATAACTTTAGAAAGTAAATTTTTATAAATTTTATTGAAAAACATACTTTCTGGAGTAATATCTCCCATCGAGTTTTTCATATCAATAGAAGAAGTTTTAAGCCTTTGAAGTTTCTGATCCGCGTGATAAATCTAATAACCGTTTATTATTACTGCTGTAATAAAATAAATTGCAAAAAAAAAAAAAAATTACTGCGTTCCGAAGTTCCTGTTTAGACGTGTTTAAATTTTCTTCCTTTTCTCTCTCTTGTCGTAAACTTCGAGCTACTTCCAAAATTTCCTCGGCATTTTGAAAGCTGTTCACTTTTTTTTTCAGTTTATCTACACGTTTCATCAGCTGTTTTTTCTCTTCCAACATGTTATCTATGTCGCTTTTAATTTCTGTTGTGGTTAAACTGGCCGTGCGCAACTGTTCCACTTCACGGTGGCTCATTTTGAATTGCTCGACCATTTCTAAATACTAAATAATACAAACATTAATCAAACAAATTTTAAATTGATATTTTGAAAAATAAATACTTGATGATATAATTCAGAAATTTCCATGTCTCCTAAAAATTCTTGAGGAATGTCCAATTTTAACAAAAATCGTCCTAAATAAGCTCGCTTTTTCAGTTCAGGAATTCGGTTGAGCAACCATTCCAAAACATCTCTCAAAGTTTTAACATCACCAATTAACATTTGCGTATGAAACTCTTCTCTGAAATAAAAATTGTTTTAAAAAAAAGAATTACATAAAAAATCTCAAAACTTGAACTTCTAACTTACATGTTATTGTCAGAAAATGGATATTGGAATATTTGTAACAAATTTAGTATGGAATTAACCGCATCCTCAAGCGACTCCGATCTCAGATCGATTTTTTGCTGCAAATACATAAAATCAAAATCGTAGTAATTATTACGTACACGTAGCTATTATTAAATTGATTTTATCTATTATAAAAATATTCAAAAATTAAATACAACAGTTTACGATTGCAAAAACGTTTATAAATTATTGTAACTTGTAAATTTGATATTAGAAAAGTCTTTGCAATCGCGATATTAAAAATTATTAATGAAAACAAAATTTATTCAATTCTGCTAACCAAGAATTAAACAAAATTAACCATCTTAAACTTCCAATTACAAGTTTAAAAAATTATACAATACTTTAAAAAAATGAATAAAATATACCGTCGGACTGATTTCAGCCAAAATTGAAGTAAGAATGGGCATCAATTTTCTCCCATCCAGAGCATCAAAAGCGATAATATTGTAATTGACATTAAACGGAGAACGGTTAAGTTCCTGAACTAAAAACTTCAGTTGTTCGCTCATTTTTGCAAGTAAATCCAACCCAGAAGGAGATCAAACGTTTACGAGACGAAAAAAGTCAATGGTTATCAAACCAGATGTCAAACATAAACAAACACTGTCGCTAAGCAACCAAAATCTCTTTTTCACCGCAAAGTTTATAATAAAATGCAAATACATGTACTGTGCTGTACAAAAATAAAATCCTTAAAAAAGAAATTTTTTTTTTTTAAATCGCACTTTTGCCGCTAAGTTTTAAATACGGTAAAATATAAATAAAAAACAAAAATTTAAGGTTTTTTTTCTTGAGAAATTAATGAATTACCGTGCTCATATTTTCTGTGAAATCTTCCTTACAGTCTGAATGTCCAAACCCAAATTATGAAAAAAGTTGGAATCCAAATTGGGAAGATCTTCGAAGCTGATATGCGCTCGAAAAGTGGTATTGAAGTTCAAATCAAACTCGTTCTTTAACTCCGCTCCAATCTCCTCTCTTAAACTTGAAGGGCTCACTAAAATCGCCTCATCGAAATTTCTCATAACTGCCGCCAAATGTTCAGTTGAACTTCCCATCAAATCGTGCAATTTAACCGAAATAGAAGAGTTGGAACTTTTAGCGTTCATCAGTAAAAATCTTGGCGGCATGTAGGTGTGAAAATAAACCGCGTTAATCTCGCTACTTCTCGAGTTTACCTTAAAATTCTGAATGTACTTGAGACTGGGAATGACTCCGCCTTGATGAAGCACTCCGAAAATCACCGTTAAAAAGATATTAAACGCGATCCACGCTTTGAATAACATTTTCGAACTCGTCACTCTTTCGGCGTTGAGAAAGACCACGGGAAGAAGCAAAGCTGTCAAAAACCTGGGTTCTTGATGCGAAAATAAACTGAATAGAAAAAGCGGAGTAAAAATCAAAGCTTTAAACAAAAAATTATGAGAAAATAACGGCCCTCGTTTAAAACGAAAGAGATCGACGAGAATCCACGCGCCGAAACTTAAAGGACCGAACAGCAGCGGTTCGTTAACGAGGAAATGCGTAAACCGAGGATGCAGACCGTGCTCGGCCAAGTTTTGAGGCTTCAAATTGTACATGATAAAGTTCAAGGGGGTGAGCAAAAACACGTTCCCGGAAAATATATTACGCGTGAAGCTTTTCCAATCGTAAAACATATAATATACAGCGTCTGCAATTAGAAACAGCAAAAAAGTTCCACAGCAGTATCCCAAACAGTATCCTACCATTTTCTTCCACCAGAATTTAAAATTGGGAGTAAGAAAAAAATAAGCGAGTCCTGGAACGAGCGCGTACAAGAGGAACGTAGGCCGGTTAAAAAATCCGCCAACTAAAACCAAAGACATGAGCAAAAGTTTAAGGGTGATTTTACCATCAGGTTTTCTGCGCCTCGCGAGATCCGTGACTAGGTCGACCAAGACAGCCAAGAGAAGTGCTTCGATGGAGTTGGAAAATGTTCGGCACGCCAGGACCAGGGTGACGTAAGATGTGCCCAAAACTGTGAGATATTTTTTGGGGTCTTTTTTTTCGCGTTCACAAATCCGCTTCAAACACACGTCAATAATGAAGGACAGAGCGCAATAAGTCAACCGAATAGTCAAAAGGACGCTGGTGGGAGTGATTAACGATATACCTAAGAGCGCACTGCTGAAATTAGATAAAATTTTTAAGAGGTAAATAGGTATTCCGATGGTCACGTAAGGAAACACCATGCTACGAATATAGTTCTCAAGTTTGGCGTTCACGGCAAATTCCCAGGTTCGGTAAACCTCCAAGTTCAAAACGTCACCTACAAAAATTAATTGGATAAACAAGGTTTAAATTTATAGCCTTCGAAAAATCTCCTAGGAAAAATTATGATTTTGAAAGGGGAAAATGAAAAGTTTTTCTCACCAGTAACCACTTCCACTGATTGAAAATACTCGTCCGGATGAATATAGCCATAAAGTGGTAATATGGCCATTACAATACGTAGCCATACTAAATATTTGTATTTAATAAACATTTTATAAAATGTTCAATAAACTACAGTATAATTAATGTAAAATTAGACAGAAATATTCAGGCACCACGATTTTACTCAAGTCGATTTAGCAGACGACGCTAAGCGACTGCCTTTTCGAACGCAGCCAGCCAAAACGTCACATCAACTCCCCCCATCCCCCGGCTAAAATAATTGGCTACTGTAGTTAAACTTACGCAAAAAAATATTTACTCAAATAGGAAAAAGACAGTTAAAAATCAATAACATGATAACAATAATTATTTATTATTGTAATTGCAAGAGACCAAAATTTACAATAAAAACTTCAATTTTAAATTTTGTTTTATTATTATTATTATCACCGGTACACTGTATTTTATTTTTATAAGCAAAATGCAAATTAATAATTATTACGGAGTATTAAAATCCTAAAATTTTATATTTGGAAAAACTAAATTTTTGCTTCTTTAAAACCTACTCTAGTACTGCACATATTAAATTTTAATTAGCTACATGAGGAATATGTCATTGTTTTTTTCATTCAACCGTTTCCCGTTTCAACGCTACAGTATATAATTATACCTAAATAAAAAATGTACTCCGCAGTATTTTACAAATACAGTATAACAAAAGTTATCCCACAGTTTTACTAAACATAAAAAAAAAGTTTACAGGTTAGCAAATTATAATGAAGCAATCACTCAATGCTCATATGCAATGCAGTTAAGCTATCAGAGTAGGCTACGTACTATACCACATGCGTGCATACCGCGACCTTTATTACTCCTGACTATAAAACAGTAAATTAGAGTTTGGAATTTATTTTTGCACAGATTTAAATGAAGTAATAAATTATAAAGTCCAAACTCGAACATCAAAATGCTAAACCGCAATTTCACTAATGTTTAATTTAAAACTATAGTAAATAAAAAAAAAGAAAATAATTTGTGATTCTAAAAAAAATTAACTAAATTAAATTCAATAATTAACTCAAATATAATTGAACAGTCTCAGTTTTATTGGCGCATCCGGTATAAAGTAAGTTGTCTTATTCAAAATAAAAACTGATCGAAAAAAAAAAGTAAAATAAACAAAACAAAACCAAACTTTAAATCTTAATCAACCACATTCGTTTCCCTAAAAACGTCGCATTTAAAAAAATTGAAATTATTAGAGATAAAAAAAGAAGAAAACTAAATGCGATTTTTTTTTCGGAGGTAAGCCCTGTAGTTTAACCTTTTACGCGATCGAATACCGTACTTCAGATATCTATGAGAAGCGTAGAAATGATGAGAAATCCATTAAAAATAAATAAAAATTTAAAAGTTAGCTATAAGCTTAAGTCCAGCTAAAGCAATGGGAACTGCCACACCCCAACTTAAGTTAGACTTGAAAAATATTTTCAAAAGGAGTAGCAACATTTGCGAATCCTCCTTCGAGATGAAAAGAGCCTCAAAACGAGCGAAAGTGACGCAAGAAGAGTTGGGCGTAAAACAACGCTCCCAAAAGTTCTTCACAATTCCTTTTTGTTCGTTCCCTTGGTCAGATGAAACGCCATTAAAAACCAATCGCACAGTATCATTTGATGACAAAAAGTTCTCTCCACCAAATTCCGCTGCGTAAAAGATTCGCGAACGCGTAAAATCGGAACTCGTTAACCGTTCTGGGTTTAAACTTCGTTCGCTCCCCATCACAACGTAACCCTTCACGGAGTAACGCATCTCCATGGCTCTCGATAAACATTCGTGGTTGCGCCAATCGCCACTTCTACTAACATTCACTAAAGAAATATCGCTCTCGGAACCTAAAACGCTTTTCAACTTCCGGTATCCGCTTACAGTAGCGCAGAACAAAATCTTATCGAAATTTTTTCGGTAAAAATTCTTTAACGCGGTAAACTCTCTGTTAAAATCTCCCGGAAAAACAATGACCAATAAAAAGCCGTTGAAAATATCACTAGATAACCGTTGATGACCCGTGTTTTTATAGTAAACCCAACTGGATTTTTGCTTCGGGAGAGAATTATTGGCTTTTGACTCAATCCTCCTTGGCTCCTCGTAACCAATGTCCCGCAAATCGTTCAACCAATCCCTGATCAGCAGTTGATCTTCCGACCGGAAATAGCCTCGAGAGATCATTTCTTCAGTCAATTTATTTACGCAGTCAAAAAATGCTAAATGAATTTCGCAAGTCCATTTTTGTAGAAATTTGACCAGATTGATACCCACTTTCCAACTGCTTTCCATCTCAGTATTTTTATTTTCCACTGGAAGGGAGTTAGATGACGTCATAGGCGGAAGTATACTCACAGTGTGATCGGTCATCCACAGTAGCTTCTGTACTAAGAAACCTCTCCACAACCAACTTCCGGTTGACAGCGTAGAAGGAATAAAAAGTGTCCAAAAAGCCGGAAACGAATGCAAGGTGTTGCTCCAGCTCAAAGGAATCAGTGCTCCGCGAGGTAAAAAAAGGGGCGGGGATTGGGAATCTAAATAAGGATCGGTCAAGCGGTGTTGAATAACCGGACGTAATAAAACACGCAGAAAATAGCTACTATTAGCTGGTATAGAGCGAAACTCGGCGGAGATAACCTTACTTCCGGCGAAATGATGGAATGGGTTAACTATAGGAGCGCTCACATCGTCGTAAACCAAAGCGGAAGTAAAGGTTTTTTCCAAATCGAAGTCAGCTAGAGCGGCGGAAGTGAGGAAAGCGTGATCCTCACCGTTCCAATCGTAGATGTGTTCGGCGCCATTTTGGATAGCGTACAGGAAGCCCAACATTTTGCGAACCTCCGCATTTCGGTTCACGTGACGAAAAATTCGATGGCTTAAATCACTAGACCGACCCAAGTTTAGCCACTCAATGTTTTCGGTATAACTAAACAAATGAAAAGTTACGTGCAGAGTAATAATTAAACTTTTGATTAGGTTTAAAAATCTTACTTGAAACGGAAGTGAGTGTCTCGCTTGTTTTCAACCACAAGAATTTTGCAGATTTGGCAAGGTTTTAATTTTCGGAGTTGTTGAGGAGTCACGTGAGTTTGGTAAACGACGATCCACACGGGGTAACGACTTCCGGTTTTAGAGCTCAACTTTCTCTTTTCTTCAATGTCGTTATCCGGCTTTAACCAAAACCTAAACACAAACAACAGCAATAATATTTTAATTTTATACTTAAAAATCTAACAATTATAAAATTTTTAAATTTACGTGGCAAAAATGATGAGAAATGTTACGAAAATCAAAATCTTTTTCTTGAACAATCTAAACCTGCAAAATAAATAAACTTGAAGCAATTGTTCTAATTTTTTGCGCAAATAAATTACATCTTACATCGTAAAATTTATTTTGCTTAATAATATTTGCAAACTACATGTAATGCAAAACGAAAACTTGTACTCTTGAAATGCACCTGTTAATATATTTCCTCATTTTTTTGTTGATAAAAATCAACAGTAAAAACATTGCGTAACATGACATAATTTTGAAACACATTCTCTTGATAATAATAATGTTTGGCAAAGAAACGTAATTGTTAAACTTTGAAAAATAAGATTTAGATGTAGAAATGAGACGAAGATTTATTTTTATCCACTGTTACAAATCGATTAAATTGCAGCAGTTGGCCATTTAAAATAAATGGCTGAGAAAAAAATAATTAAACATTCAAACTATTGAGATAAAGCTAAAAAAAACCTCATTCATATCTTTAATTATAATTTTCTAACTCCTCTGCATTTCTTGAGCATGAAAATTCTAAATGAAATTGCTCGTTTTAATTAAAGAAATTGAAAGTTTATTAAACTAACCTATAGGCCTACATGTGCTGTTCCGAAATTCGCTATTTATTCTCAAAAATCTCAGTTTCCATTTTTTGTCCTTCACATATTCGGCATTTGTGTATCGTAATCTATAAAAATAAAGAAAACTATTAAAAGTTGGCAATTTATTAAAAAGTAATTAAAAAACAATTCTCACCACATTTTTAAAAAGCCATCAAAAAAAATTCTTCCTAAAACAATTTCTCAAAAAATCGCAAGGAAAGTATTTATACGATGATGAAATACTGCTTTTTTATTATATTTCTAGACATATCGAAGCACATTTAATAATTAATCTTCTTTCTAAGATATTGATCACTTTCACCGACAACAAAAAAAAAGCGTTAATTGAGAATCAATGAGACGAATGCAATTAAAAATTCTATTTACAAACATATACACTGGTTATGGTATGAATATGCGCTGGTTGAATGCATTTTTTTATAATAAAAATGTGATGATACTATGACATCAACAACTTAATTGTTTCTAATTTACAAAAATAACAATATTAAAAATTCAGAATGAAATTTTAAAAATGGCGAAGGAAATAAATTTCCACAAGTCTTTAAAATGCAAATGACACGTTTTGATAGTTTTAGTGCGTAGTTCGAGTGTCCTTTTGAGATTATAGAAGTTATGGTATTGGGGTAGTGGGAGGAGGTTTGTAAGCCTGCACCAGAGCCTCCACCCTCTCCACCGTGGGGCCCCACAGAGCGAAGCCGGCGTCGTTCTGCAGCCAAACAGCTATCGTACCGTGTGCGGAACGAACACTCATCTCACTCCTAATAAAACAAATCCAATCGTTAATATTTAAAATCAATCGTAAGGTAAGAGTACGCTCTAAAATAAATTTAAAAAAATAGTTACCCTCCGTAACAATGTTTCTTAAAAAACGCCTGCTTAACATAATTATTGCCTTTGAAAAAATTTTCTTCTATTTTTCTACATACTACCGCTTCTTAGAAATTAATACAATTTTTTTTAATTAAACACTAACATGTGCACTTTAAACATGCATTATTTTTGTCCGAAAAGCGCAAATAAAATTTACGTGCCAAGTCTATTTGTCTATAACAGTTCTTAATTCAAACTTTCGACATTAAACACTTTTGTATTGCTTAAAATATATAACAAATTTGCTTTGAATTAATCAAAATTTCGTTTTAAACTTTTCGTTGGGAGCAAAAAATTATTTTTAAAGGTAAACCTATAAAGTTCATTTTAAGAGTAATCAAAATTTCATGTCAATTTTAATAATTGTAACGGTCTAAATTTCGCAATGTCAAATAACTAAGACGACATTCTACTTTATTTGAATAATACTTAGCGCCATAATGCTTTCGAATTAAACCATATTTTTATCTTACTGAACCTTAATTTAAAAAGAAAATATTCCTAAATGCAAATTTTAACGATTTGCATGTCGTCCCCCTCCCATAGAATTCAATCTAAAACAATACATGTACATGGTATTTTACGTGTAAAAAACTACGTTATACCATATTCTATAAAAAATAACGAGTTTTACTTATTGCAAACGTGTTGGTATCCGCTTCTGTAGTCGTGTTCCATGGCGGAGACCGTGATCTGGTGCCTTTTGAAGTTGCTCATTTCCAGCTTGAGCAAGGGTGCGGGCGTAGGGTTCCTCCACTCGGGGACAAAAACGATAAATGAGAGGGGTTCGTTGCTATCGGTTAACAAACGCTCGAACAGATCGAACACGGAGTCCATCAACTCTTCGCTGAACGGAGGGTTGGCTTCGAAGGAACCCGAAAGAGGCCGAAATTCCAAGATGGGCCTGAACCAAAATAAAATCATTATTCTCCATTGGAATCGAGTGAAACAGAAGAGGAAAGTTACCCTCTGGAACCAAAGTAGCAGTCCGTGTCTGGGAACGCCGAACAGTATTGCCTAAAGTAACAGTTGAGTGGAGATGCGAAACATTCAAAAGTCACACCGAAATGTTTTTGCAGACATTCGAAAACTGGAACCGGAAGTGCCCCTTGAGTACTATGCCCTTCGCTCCCAAAATACGTCTGCAAAATAATATCATTATTAACTCGTCATTGAATTATCTTTTATCTTTATATCAGTTCCGTAAAATACACATAACAAGAAACAATAATCAAAAATCTAAAAGAATATCAAGCAACAAAATGCTTATTATTGTAGTTTAAAAATATAAAATTTCACAGATTGAGCAAAACTTCAAATTTTTCAAAGAAAACTAACAACAGCACAAATTCAGAATTTGTTAAAAAATATTAAATGGGCGATTAAGAATAAACCATAATGCATGCGATACCAGTACTGTACTGTTAAGAAAATCTTGTAAGAAAACAATCTGAAAAACTTGCACAAGTTTAAATAAAAACCGTAAAAAACTTGCTCAAGTTTGCAATTAAAAGTTTAGAATCCTGAGCAAGTTCCACTATTGCGACATTATATTTATTACTGTACTGTCGTACAGTGCTTTTATTACGAAATGCACAAAAGATAAACAATCTAAGGAAATTCCATAACAAATTAAATAAACAGAACAATCAGCGCAGTTCTTGAATAAATTATATTTCCGCGGAACTGATATAATTAATTATAAAGCCGAATTATGGTAGATTGCATACTTGATATCTTTTCAGTAGACACCACGTTCTTGCGAGATAGTTTTCGAACTTCCGATCGTCAGTGCAGTTCCACCTGTAGAGCTGCTCCAGCTTCTGGAAATAGAGCAGACTGATCCTCACCACATCTCCCTTATATCTCAGAGCCACGGTCTCCTTGTCCTGCAAAAAGTCAACGACTGGGAGGCGAGGAGAAGAAATCACCCACTGCACTGGGTAGCAATGAACCTTCCGAGGATTGTTGATTTGCATAGAGCTCGTGATCTCTGCGCAACAATTTCACTTTATTTTCAAAAAAAACTTTTTGAAATAAAAAAATTAAGAACCTTCGATTCCTTCGGCATTCAAAATACCCCAATGCTTTTCGTGAATTTTTTTGGCGTAAACGCAAGACAAGTTGTAAATTTTGGTACAAATGCCTTCCACAGATCTTTTGGCCGCTTCGATCAGATGAGGTTGACATTGGCGTTTCAGATGAGTCAACCGTTCCTAAAATGAAACCAACGTAAATCTTAATTAAATGCAATCGACTTGCGTGGTAAAAATAACTCGTAATATTCGGCAAAAGAAAAGTTGTTGAGATTCTAAGTTTGAAGCACACTAAAACTATGATATCCTAACTCAGAAGCTCTAAAAAAAGTTTTAAATGTTTAGAAAAAATTAATTAAAAAATCCGAAAATGAATCAAAGTTACAGGTCTTTATGGAGAATTTCAAACTATTTTTAACATAAACTTTTAAGCAAAATTAAAATAAAAAAGTGCGCCATAAATCTTTTAAAAGATTGTTAGTAAAACACAAAAAACTGTTAATATGCATAATATTAAGCTCAAACTATTTTATAGAATAAACACACACATTAGATCCGACTGAAACATTAAAAAAAAGCATTACCAAGCATTTATTGAAACTTTGTAATAGTTTTGAAATAGTTTCCAGTTTAAAAACTTCGTTAAAAATTCAAAGTACGCCATATAAGCTTAATAAATAACTTAAAAATAAAAACCTTATTATAAAATAATAATAAGCACTTAATAAAGAATTTTCAATAGGAATTGAATTAAAAGTAAAAACAATTTATATATTAATAACAAACATTTAAATATATTTTAAATATTACCAGGTAATCGTCGTAGGTTGCGTTTTGCGATTTTCTTAACCATTGAAAGGCATCTTCAACATTCCACTTCACAATTTTTCTGCTTTCAGGAGAAGCATTTCTGAAAATCAAAACAAAGTAAGTAATTAAAAAATACCGTAATAATAAATATATGAGAAACAATTGATTCAAAATTCATTGTAAAATAATTAAGTTCGAAAAATATCGTTTACCCCAAATATTTTAAGAATTCAATAAACGCTCAAACCCCCTCTTCCAAACATTTAATTAAATACAGTACATTAAACGGACCACCAGCAAGCAAAATAAAACAGCAGAAAAAAATATTTTACCTATTGCAAAAATTCGGAAATAAATTAATGTACCATTTACAGTATATAAATTACAAAAATATGATGCAAACATGCAGCAATTAAGTATAAAAGAGCAACCTGGATTCGATCATCTTTTTAGCCGCTTCTGCGTATCTCGACAACTGTTTCCTAGCATCTGCCACGAATTTGGGCCTAGTGAGTTTGATAGGAATATCGTTCATGATTTCCCGGTACATGGCGGGTGAGACTTCGGGAAAACAATTGGATGGTAGTAGCGGATCGGTGCCCTTGTCGACCGTCTTCCTCTCCAGCAGCCAACGATTAAATGACTCCTTCGGAGCATCGATACCTGTAGTAAAACCAACCAAACAATATTATTTTAATCGTATCACCCAAGTTTTAGGTGAAAATTCTATGTGTAACCCTTTCTACATTAGAAACATCATTAAAACATGCTCGCGTCTCCGCTAAAAAAAAACCGTTTAACTTAAAAACACAGTGGAAACGTGCCTTCTCTTGAGTGGGCCATCTCCTGATAATTCTGCCGCAGTTTGGCAACCAAGGTCGCTCTGTACAATTCGACATCCGGATGAGGAGGAGGGAGAAGAGACGGTGTTTTCTCGACAACCATCACGTTACTTGCCACTTCTAAGTCGCAGGGTCCACTAAAAATAAACTTTTTGATAGGTCCAGCATCTTCGGACCCTTCCGAAGCCCTTCTTTTTAAAAACACCGATGCGTTCGGCTGAGGAGTGATGGGAGTAAGTTCAACAGGAGCGGTGGGGCATTGAATTCCCAGTGGATCAGTAATAGGATCGTACTAAATTAATTGAAATCAGAATTTTAAGCAAAAACAACGAAATTTCGAGATAAAAACCTGCGCAGAGCCTCCCAAACGCGGAGTTTCCCATAAAGATTCATTGGTAAGTTTGTTCCAAAAGTAGGGTCTGTTCTCTCTCTTACTCCAGAACTTGCGCCAACCCATTTGAACTAGTTCTGGGGCCAAATCTTGCACTGCCATGTCCGGTGACAGCGGGGCCCCTTCATCTCGAACAGGGATATTGTTATCATTTTCTGGTTTAACGCCAACTCCAGGAACGAGTAATGCTATAAAACGCCGAATTGCAATACTAATTGATAATTTTATCTGAAAGTACTCACGCGTCAAGTTGCCGGGGCCCGAAGAAGTGGGCTGAACGGGAACGGGGGTCGAGAGGTCAACCGAGTTCGTCGTCGAGTTTGGCGCCGATTTGATCTCCGAATTTGAAACAGGAGCAAGATCCGCGCTGCTCATTTTTCACAGGTTAAACGATGTACCTTAGTCGACTAACTAACGACATTGACCTGCTAAAATATATTTCGGCAAAATTAATACAAATTATATTTAAAAATTCGAAATTTTCAAAACTCATGTTAACCCTATGGACAGATTAGTAAAAAATTCAAAATACAGAAATTTTACCGATTTTAAGGACGTACGGCAACCGCAATAGTCGCAAGAGATTGTAAGGACATTTATACAAATATTGTCACGCTCCAAATACCTTATAATATAGAATTCGTAGATTTCATTCAAAATTTGAGGAAGCCAGAAACAAATCCTCCAATCTGCAAAGACGCCATTTTCTCTTCTCTCGCTTCGCAGACGCCGTTGATCACGTGACCTCATTCAAGTTAAAATTTTAATTGATTTTTTGTTATTTCTTTAATCTTAATTTAAAAAAAACTAAAAATAAAATTTATTATTTAAATATATTTAAATTTTATATAATAAATAAAAGGATTTCGAAATTAAATGTTAAAATCAAATTAATTTCTTTATGGCATTCCAAAAGTCGGTAAAACAATGTTGCGATGAGCGATTTGCAGCGACGTTGCTAATAGGTGACCTATTGTATGAACGCCACCTCTGATCATATGTAAAGTCACGTGCTTAAAATCGAGTGTCGTGATTGGTCCACTGTCATATTTAAACATAAACAAGAAAACATTCAAACTTTCAATCGCGTCCGTTAACGAACCAGACATTTTATTATTTAATTTACGAAGCTGGTTTTCACGATTCTTATTTTAAGTTATTAATTTTATAATTATTTAGTATACTTCTTTTAAATGGCGAGACAAATCGACCCTAGATGGGAATTTGATTGTAAACAAGTGGATTTTCATAGTCCAGTTGATCCCGACGCCGACGATTGGTTTGGTAAATATTTAAAAATAATTGTTGTGTTACCGGTAGTGGCTAATGTTTTTTGTTTCCTAATTAATATTTAAGATGTTGATCGAGAAAATGAACCGCCGCTACATCAGCGAAATAATCGAACCGCCCTAGAGCAATTGAAACATGCGTACCCTTCGATCAAAAGTCCACTTAAGTATTTTTTTTGCATAATTATTTATATTTTTAGTTCTCAAATTGACAATTATTTACCGTATTGTTAATCGCTAGGGATTTAAACGTTGAGTTTTCTTCCCGATCGTCTAAGCCCGCTACCGATAGTAGTAGAAGTTCAATGGGTTCTCTATTCCGAAAGAAAAGTCCGGAAAATACTCGAAATTTTCATTTCAAAACGAAAATGACAGCTGGGTAGAAACCTTAATTAATATAATATAATTATTATGTAATCGACGTGATACTTACGTGGATGGTGAACGTGTTTTTTCAGACGTCGAACGGAGTTGAAAAGAAAATCCGTCGACGCATCTCATTATCTTTCCACGATTTCATTATGTTCAAAAACGTCTCAAAGCTCGAAAACAACTGAAAACGAGGATAAGGGAAAGGGTTTTGAGCAATCTCTAAGGAAGTACGATACGCCCGATCAGGTACATACGGTATAATTTTTTTTTTTTTTTGCTTTTCAATTTTTGAGGTGTACTCATTTTGAAATACTTAATTTCGTCGATATTTTTCAGGCCAAAAAATCGGCGAATCGCTGTACCATTCCTGTTCCTTTCAGCTTCGAATCTCGAACGGTGGAGAAAAAAACGCCAGTTGCCGAATTCAAATCTTTTGCTCAACAAGTCATCTCTTATCAAAATAAAACGCCTTTGCGTTTCCGTATGAAACCTAAAATCGAACGTGTCGATTCCCCCACTTCTTCCATAGATTCTCGTCAATCCGTGAAGAAAACGTGCGTTCCTAGATCGCCTTCCCTGCAAACAAAAAACAGAACGCGGCCGTCTGCAGTTCAGAGTCAAGAAGAAATCGAAGAACAAGAATATCGGAGGATGAAAACGTTGGTTTTCCGTTTTTTATTCATTGGTTGATTTGATTCTGAGATGTATTTTTTGCAGTTACAAATTCCAAGCACAACCTTTCAAAGATGAAATCTATAAGAAAGGATATCAAGATCTTCCAGAGAAACGTGTGAAGAATAGGACAGTAGTTAGATCTTTCTCCCTCCACGTCAATGCTCCGAGGAAAGCTCCTAAACTTGAAACTTTCAAGTTTCATGCCAAACCTTTGAACAGAGAAATTTTCGAAAGACCTTTGGTAAATACAATGCATAATAAATATAAATACGGTATAATAACAGCACAATCATGTACTTTCACATAGATATTAAACTTTTCGTTTTTGCTCGTGATTTAAAATAATAATGCTCAGGGTTTATTTTAAAGGGTATTCCAAACGTACCAAAAATCAGTGCGGTTACTGCAGAGCCGTTTTCATTCGCAGAACTTGACCGAGAACGACAACGAAAAACGGAGCAGAAGATCAAAGAATTTTGGGAGGAAAGGAAGCGCCTGCGAGAGTTTCAAGCGAGACCACTACCTGATCTCGGGGTGGTCAAAGGAGTTCCTGAAAAACAACCTAAACCAAAAACTGTGATTAAACCTTTTGATTTCTTGAAAAGTGATAGAGAACTCCACACACTGGAAAAGAAACGAATTGTAATTTAATCATTTTTTAGAAAAATAGATTCTAAGACCTTATTTAGTTACTGTTTTTTGCTTATGTTTTTTAGGCTGAAGAAATGCAACGTTTGAATGAGCCTGTTGTCTTTAAAGCTAAGCCTATGCTTAACGTTTCACCATTTGTTCCTCAAAAGCCAAATCGTTATATAACATGTAAATAAAACACATTATTTTATAGCTTGTGGATCACCGATTGTCTACTTTCTGAATGTTTGAATTTGTGTAGGTGACGCCGCACCAAACTTGCATTTGGACAAGCGCGCTGAGGAACGGCGAGCTTTCGAGCGACACCTTTCAGAGAAAGAAGAGCGCCGAAAGCAGGAGGAAGAGAAACGCCGGCGGATGATGGAAGCTCTTGAAGAAGAAGAACAGAAACGTATTCGAAGCAACGCTGTGCACAAGGCCGAACCCATCCGGCAATACCCAGCATTGAGCAGACCTCCAAGTAAAGAACTCACGGAACCCGTCACTCCCAAGTGCTTGAGGAAAAAATAATTATTATTTAATAGCGACTTTTCTTTCGATTGACTCGTACATTGCTCGTTTTCATTGAAGTTTCTATTTTCTTCATGTATAAATAAAACTAAAACTTATATAAATTAGAAAAATAAAATTATTGGTTATACAAAAAACTTGCTCAACTTTTTAAAGCGTAATCCATAATATTTTTAATACAGTATAATATATAACGCTTACGATTTAACTAAATACAGTATAACTATGACACGATGAAAACATTAAAATACTAAAATTTAAAACACCCTGTACTAAAATTTGCAAAGGATAATAAATCTATTATTTTTTTAGAATAAAAATGTTAACTATATTCCAATTCTTTTAGCATTAAAAAGAGGTTTCTCCACAAATAAAGTCCGTAAATCACTCGTTAAGAAAAGTTTTCGCGAAAACCAAACTCATCATCCGTCAAATACATTGAATTATTGCACTAAATACCCGCCTTAAGTACTAGTTTACCAAATGAATAATTAAAAAGTGAGCAATTAAATAATAAAAAAGAAGGAAACGTTTACATATATATTTTACGAGGAAATTAACAGCTCATTTTACCAAACCTCTTAACATTTTGCGAGCTAAAAACGCGGATCCACCCAAGAAAACACCTCCCACGAAACTCGTACATTTGTATATAAATTCGTAAGATTTCGTTCTTTCAAAAACGCCAAAGAAAAAAAAAATGTTTATTTATTTATGGAAAAGCGCAAAAAGGAAACAGGCAGAGTTTTCGGTAAACGTGGGAGGAGATTTGGCTTTATTTTCCCTCCGAAGAGGGTGCGCAGTAAGTTCAGGACAGGATTACATGTACAGTATTAAATTTAACTAGTATTTGCTTGCCACCCAAGGATCCACATTTTACTGATCTCAATTTGTTAAATCATGTGACTAATTTATATGCAGTAGTTGTCTATAAAATTACGTGCTGCACTGTGTTTTAGGAAAAAATTTTTTTTTTTTAATACCAGTAATTATTTCGTTTGAAGAAATTTAATCTCGACCAAAACTTTATGTCATTACAATATTAATTTTTTTAATTTAGATTACACATTCCGGTAGCGATGAAGTATTATTAACTCAAAAAAATGATTTAGTTTTTTAAGTTTTATTTATGTTTTATATTTTCGCAAATGTTTCTGGACTTTATACGTTCAATGTACGAGTAATAAAAAATTTAATTGTCTCTAGACGAAAAACAGCAAAAAAGTTTTTTTTTTTTTTTTGATAATTATGTCGGCTGTTTTTCGGTTTTTATTTTGTAATTCTTTTTAAAATTTTACTTTTTTTTATCCTTTTTTAAATTTTTAAGTTTTATGTTTTTCTTCGTTTTTTTCGGTAATACGAGTAATTTATATTTGTGGCTTAATCAAATTTTAAAAACAATTTATTGGATTGTCGTTTGCTTTTAATATCGTTTTGCTTAAATTAAATTTTTTTAAAGTTGTTTTTCACTTTATTTCTCGTTTTCACTTATTATTTGTTTTATTATTTTATATTCTTCTTTTATCATGGGTTTCCACTTAATAATACGATAAAACTTTTGTTAAAACTTTGATTATTATAACATTGCATAAATCCCAATGGACAATAAGAATTAAATATTTTATTAGGAAATAATAATATGTAATAAATTCAATTACTTGCGCTCTTATGGCCGATACAAAGCTTATTATTTAACTTTAGTTATTTAACTGTATTTAACGTTTTTGAAACTGGCATGTGTCTCAATTTTGCGGACAAAGCACTGAAATAACAGTTTGTTTTAATGGGAAGTATTACAGCAGTTTTAATTAATAAACTTTAGTTTTTACCTTTTATTTTATTTTTTAATTTTTTTTTTTTTTAATTTCTTTTACTATTTAAACACCCACTCCCTACTTTTTATCACTCTTTTTTTTTTTTTTTCAATTTAAAATTTTAATTTTCTTTTATTTGTCTGCATTTTGTTTCCATTCCAACACATTTCGTGCTTGGATGATTTTTTTTTTCTTGTAATTTTTATTCAAAAATTTCTTATTTACTTACGGAACATGTATCTTATTTTTCGATTCGATTTTTTATAATACGTATTTTCAAAAAATAGAGCCTCATTGAAATCTCGGTCCCCCGCCGGTTTACCACCAGTCTATAACTCCCACCCACTCTCCTCTAAAAAAAACCCTCTCTCTTTCTTATTTGAAAAGGCGTTGATAAGAATTGGGCTGCGCGAGAATGGAATCGTCTAAATGTCTCATAAAAATGATGCATGCCTTCATTATTTCAAAGTAATTTACACCAGTCGATAGTTCGGAGATTACAACATAAAACTCATTCTCTCCATCCATCCCTCCATATCACTCCTTCATTCACTCATTTAGCTTCTTCTCAACGATGGATAGAGAGAAAGATAGAGGGAGAGAGGGAGGGAAAGATGAAAATGAGTTGCAGATCGGGAAAAATTGCGTAGACGCATAAAAAAATATAACTGAGGAAGAATAATTTCCAACACATTTCGTCCCATGTTACCAGCTTCAATGATCAATTCTATTTAAAAAAATAAAATATATAAAAAAAAAAAAATTATATATCCACCCACAAAGTCTTTACCCACCCACTCCACGCCCACACATTTTTTTTTTAAGTCTTAAAAAACGATGCTAATGCTAATAAAGTATGGAGTTTTCAACATTTTGGTTCTTAAATACATACAACGTATAATAATACTGTGTACATTATTATCCGATATCTCCGGTTAAGCGAAAATGATAGTGAAGAATACGAGCTTCGAATCTATTTCGCGCGGAATCGCTAAATTATAACACTACTTTTCTCTGTGGATCCTCAAATTTTTAATTTAAATCTTTAAAAAAATCAACTATTGCTAATTTAGGAAATCAAGTCTATTTAACTAGTTGATGAAGAATTAAATTTAATAATCGCCCCTTTTTATGTACTGGTACTCGTATATCAAATATTTGTTATTTTATGGTTAATTTTTTATTACCGGTAGAAAAATGATGAGATTAAGGCATACTGTATTCTATATTTGCATGACATTGTAGGCCTACACTAAACCGTTTTTCGCCATGAATCGTGCTTTTGGAAAAAAAACGAATACAAAAAAAAAAAAACAATATATCGGGTAGTGAAAAACTTATCTTCAACATTTACGCGGTTTTCTGCGGGATAATTACTTACAGTACTGTATTTCGATTTGAAACCTTTTCACTTTGAACCTTTTTCTCCCAATAGATAAAGAATACAGTAGCGCGAAATGCATCTTAGACATGACATTGTAGGCCTAGGCTACGTACTTGATTCCCTAATTTCGGTCAATTCGTTTCTCGCTTTGACTTGCTTTTTTTTGTTGGAAAACTTATGGAAGATTCAAAGCCAAGTCTAAGTACACGTAAAAGTATTATAAATCTATACCCCACCATAAAAATTAATTATAACGACCTCGGATATAACGTCATTTTCCGGGCGCCCCATTGCAATCATATGTGTTGTCGTTTAACCAAGTTCTACTGTATAATCATCGTGGTATAATTATATAAACGAAAATATTATTATCCATTAACTGTCTAACAGATAATTGTTTTTAAATAATAAACTCAATTAACCAATTTTTATTAAATAAACAGAGCTTTTGATTTTTGAAGGTTTATTATTTTTCTTTCGGATGTCTCAGTAAGAATTCGGATAAGCGAGATTCGTCGCATCCATTACGTGTCTTCGTTATCATTTCTTGATAATACGGAGCGAAGACTTTAACACCCTTCCTTATTCCCTTATTTTTTCCCTCATCCCTCCTTCCCAACCAGCCTCTCCCTCTCTATCATTCCATCCTCCTTTTCTTTGCATTTTTAATCAAATTATATCACGGGTGGTGCTACTGTACAGTATATACACATGCATACGGTGTGCAATGTCGCATTATATACTCGGAAATGTATGCGATTAAAACCTCTTTCCCTCCCTCCCCCCACACTTCGATTAACATTATTAAAGCGATTTGTAGAAATATGAAGGAAAAAGATGGTTTAAGTGGAAAAGAAGATTCAAATGATTATAATCTGCTGCTGCCTTCATATTTCAGCTTATTATTAACACTTCTTCTTCATCCTAACGAGATTTTCAAGGAACAATTAAATTATTTTGGTTAAGACTAAGCTCCAATCGCTAAATATTATACGAAATAAATAAGAAAAAAAGATTAACAAAATGCTAATACCAGGTAATAATGCTTCTATTTGTTTTGAGAGAATGGAATTAAAGATGCCAAAAGAAGTTTACATCGTTGACTAAACTAAAAAAAACTTCCTAATTCACAAATCTAAATTTTACTTGAGAAAAAAAAAAAACTTATTAGAATGATATTTTATAGCCTTCCTTAGATCATTATTTGTAGCCCATTAGAGCCAATCTTTAAAAAAAATTGTTCTAGGGTTCCTCATAGGACCCTCATCATCCTTATGCTACATTCGACTATATATTTTTTATTATTACGTATAAGGTTGGCCTTAATGGGCCACTGTGCAAATAATGACTTAAGGAGCTCCCTGTAATAAGGAGCAACTAGAATTACTACCATATCTTAAAACTTACAATATCAACAAAAAAAATGTTTTTTCTTTTGCATTTAGCTGTTTTTACTTTATTGTTTTCAATAAAACACTGATGTATTATAAAGCGGCTTATAATACGAGTATTAAAAAAAAAATTATTCATGGATTTAGCTGCATTTCGAATTGTATTTACTGGAAATGACAAATGAGGTATGCGATTGCTTTAAATTTTAATTGTTAAAAACAATAGTGTTGATAGGGAGTTACAAGTTTTTCCATTCAGTTAATCGGTTAAGCTGTTTTCCTCGTTCTTAGGCTCAAGTCCACCTCTTATATCGTCGAAGTTTGGAGTTTGAAGTTTATACAGTATAGTCGTTTACA
>JAQGAY010000522.1:0-25527 GCA_034698085.1 Polydesmus angustus | reverse complement strand
AGCAAGAAATACAACTCACTTAAAAAGGGAGAAAATTGATAATTTTTAGCTTAAAAGTAAAATTATGAATAATCGCTGGGAAAACCTGGATTAAAGTTTGTTAAGTATTAACTTGAATGATAAATTAGGTAAAGCTATTAGTTTCGAAATAAAACCGTGTTACGTTATTAATTTCGAAATAAAACCGTGTTACACTATTAAATTAAAAAAAAAAAAAAATTACATGATGTGATAAAAATAAAATTCTAAAAGTATTTAAAAACTAAGTTTGTTGTTTAACTTTCCCTTCGTAATTTTTGTTTTAATAACTTCTTTTTTTTCTTTCTCGAGGAAAAAAAGTTTTAGTTTTGAGTGCTTTCTCGTCGTAAGTAAATTGCCTCTCTCGTTCAGTATCGTACTTAAGAAAACGGTGTTAGCTTTACGCCGGCGTAGTAAAAATCTCCAAGAGTTTGGAGATGAGAAAAAAGGACGTCATAGTGAATTTTTATTGCGTTTTGATTGAATTTAATTTAATTTTTATACATCGCATCTCTCTCGAAAGAACGAAAAAAAAAAAAAAAAAGCTCGCATCTTCGTCAAAGTAATAAGCGCTTTCACTAATTTCGAGTCGAGAAGAGAAGAGTGTTTTCCTTTTATTTAATTAAATCTATATTTTATGACAACCTTGCGATCATTTGTATGCATAACGAGTTGCCACGTTGCGAATCGTTAAATTGTAGGCGGCGAAGAGGACGAGAATTCCGAGGGAGTGTATGGGATGGAAACGACTAATGGTTAGGGGTAGTGGCGAGGAGAAGAGCGCGTGCATGCATGGGGCGTTTAAAGCTGACCACTCGTTTTATCAACTGCCGCCACCGTCCCATCGGATTCAAAATGGTGATGATGCTGATGGCGGCTAACTGGCGGAGATGATTTCTAATTAAAACCCTCGTCAGATGAAAAGGGAGGGAGGTGATGACGATGGCCAGCAATACCCCCACCGACCAGACTTTTACTCGGAAATTAATAAATCACGATTATATAGAAGTAATTTGAAGAGGGAGAAAAGATGAATTTGATGATGAAGATCTCTCTGTCTTGGAAATATCGTGGTGTAAGCCAATGCCTTGTTATTATCGTTAACATCAACATCCAGAGGGAGCCAAATTGCTGCATGCGTTAATTATTATTCTGATCTGCAAATCTAGAAGATTTATTTTAATGATTATAATCAATGAGACACCCGGCATATATTTATTCAATTATTTTTGTTAATTTGGTTATTTATGGCGTTGTCTGCGGGAAAAGGAAAAGGTTTCTCCTGAAGTCTCGAACACGGTGACACGGGGCTAAATTAAGAACCTTAAAATGTGTGTTTGCCCAATTCAACGCTCGCCACCCTTGCTTATTACGTCGCTCCATTTCTCTCTCGCCATCTCTTGACAACACCACTCCCTCCCACTCTCTCGGTACTTGAGAACAAACAATCTTGCGGATGTTTTATCAAACGTGTGTGTGTTGACTCGATGTAGCGACGTATTTTATAAGCGATCATGCATTTGGTTAATGCGCCGAGTGCATGTGCGCACAACTGTGATTTCCATTTACACACTTGTCCAAATTCGCACAGCCATCATTTTACTACGCTTGTTTGCCTAGGTTGACGCCCTTGTAACATCTACGATGATAATCAAATACGTGCAGCTTTTTCATTTGTCAAAGTGATGTCACTGTCACTCCAGAACTTTTTTTTCTTTTTTTTTTGAGCTTGGGTTTTTTTTTGTTTTTGGTTTTCTCACTCTGTTATTTTCTTATATTCGATCTTTTATTTTTGTTGGCATGTTTTCTGCGTTGGTTTTTGTTTGCGCGCGGTGAAAACCGAAAGTGCGTTTCGGCAAGTAAAAAGCAAACCTCATTAATTGCAGATTTTTTACGCGGGGAATTACAAGTTTTAAGTATCTAATTGCGTGACTTGAGAAGGGAGGCAAATTATTTGCACCGGTTAGTCATTGTAAACCAGACCTGTCAAATTCGCGGCACCCCGAACGCTTGGGCTGCGATTTTGCCGAAGCTTCTTAAAATACGAATGAGAAATATTCGGAGTATTATTTAATTAATTTATATTTGTAAGCCAGTTTTAAATCATTTATTATTTCGTCACGAAAGGGATTAATTTAGCAATTTTTTTTTAAAAAAAATAAACAACGTAGATTATTTTAATTCCAATTGTTTTGGACTTTGAATACGATACTGTTACTTGTTATCTTTTTTTTTTTATCTTATATGCGGCAAACTAAACGCAAGCTTACCGGTACAGTTTTGTGCGTAGTAGATCTACCGAAATTTTATTATTGTAGCTATAGCTGCCAAACAAATCTAAATGGCCGCTTTGCATAAATTTGATGATGCTGTATTAATGTTTTGGCATTGGTTTAAACAAGAAACTACCGTGAGTTTAACAGAATGTTTCCATTAAGTATGAATACATCATATGTACAATAATTTAAATGAGGACAAAATATTTTTGCACATGCGCACATCAGTTTGTAGGTTTTGGGAACAAAGTACCGATGGAAGTAAAGCGCGTGAGTCCAGCACTCAGGTGCCAGCAGTTGTTATTGTTTCTGGCAGTATTAACTTGAAAATGTTGACTTGGAAAACAAAGCAAACTTTTTTTAATTCGGTTTCTGTCTAATGGCGTTTTTTTAATATACAGTAATAATTATAATTATGTAAGTTACATGCACTTTGAAAAACTACGTTTAAAATGCATTGGCAAGCAAAATAAAATAGAAAAAGATTCGGTTTAGCAAGATTTGTTTATGGCTTGCAAATTACGGAAATTTATTTCCACAAATTTCTTTACAATAAAATCAATTGTTACGAATACCAATCAAAAAAAATTTTAGTTTACCGAAAAATGAATCGTGAAAGTTTAAAGATTTTAGCGCGGGTATCAAGATTATTCTAGAAGTTCGAATATATTTTCTGTAGTAATGTGTATTATCAATTGTCAAAATGACGAAAAAATAAAGTTAGATACAGGTATACAGTACTCGAATTTCATCGTGTTTTTTAACTACAGCATTAGATTACATTATAAATTAATAAGATTGGCTTGTTTTTTTTTTTTTTTTTTTTTTTTTTTTTTTGAGGTGACACTTTCTGTTTTTATTTATTTTTTGTTTATGACTCGTAGTATCTTATTAGGAATTCACTTTTTTTCCCCCATCACATTTAAATTGCATTATTTTACAAACCGGTGTCTAAGTTGATTTAATGTCATTTGGCATAGAATCTAACGAGAATGCGCGTGTGTGTGAAAAAAAAAAACGCAAAAGAAATGCGCTCGCTACCTTATTCGCGTTGGTGTGGGAGGCAATAAGGAACTAACGTCATTCTATCGATTGCCGGTTACACTTTTATCTCATCTGCTTGGAATTCGAGTTATTACAGTTTGAATAAATTTGAAGAGCTAAGTCGATAAAGTGAAGATGGCGCTAGGTGCGTTTCGAGGTTTCGACGCGACATTTGGTGAGAAGAGAAGGAAGGAAAGGAGATTGTGGAACCTGGTGGTAGGATGGACGCGAACAGAAATTAATTCTACGATGTCCACCGCAATGAGTGATAGAGGGACAGGATATGCGAGGGTGGGAAGAAGGGAAGGAAGGATGTGGATTTTTGCATTGCTTGACACGCTTCGAAAGAGACCAAAAAGTGATGATAAAAAGGCTAAGTGAATTTGAACGCGCGCGCAGAACAAAAATTATAAATTCTAATGCTGCGGATGCGTAAAGCTTTCTAAATTAGATTTTTAATTGTCGATCCTATTTACCAAACGAGAATCAACTTTTTTTTATTTTTTAATGAATAAAAATATTAATAATACAAAAGAAGAATAAAAGAAACATGTATTATACCAAAGCGTAATTTTTATTATGATGAATTCTGGCTGGGCGAAAATTTGTCTTCATTTTGTAGTTCATTGTGAAGAAAATTACGTGTTTGCAATGAAAAGCGAGAAAAGGAATGGAAAGGAAAAAGAAGAAAAAAAAAGAAGGAAGGCTGTTTTATTTTTCAGTGAGGATCAAGTTGAGGAGTTAAAAATTTGTGCGGTATCTCGCCTTTTTAGAAAATCAGTTTTATTTTTCTCTCTTTTTCTCTCAGCTGGTTGTAACTATTTCGAATAATAGGGCATTAAGTCCTACTTGGAGTATAATGCGAATCACGCACCTCTACGGCGACGGCGTTTGTTGGGAAAAAGAAAAAAAAGCCAAAGCTTGCGCTCGTCTTTTGTTGCAGACGATGTAACGCAACATATTCCTTTCTTCCTGCGCGCCCCTCTATTCCCCTATCGCATTTAGAGGTATATATTTAGATGGTAAATATAGGTGTCTGCTCGTATCAACAGTGCTTCCAAGTACATGCACCATCTCCACCACCTCTCGTGCTTCCAGTTCCATGCTTTTTCTTCTGTATGGTTGTGGTGCCAGTGCGCGAGTATGTATGTGTGGATGCGGTAGTATTTTTTTTGTTATTATTATTGATCGCCCTCTTTCTCATCCCTTGGTGTCGCAGTGGCGAATTGTCAGGTTTCATTTCTTTGTGGATTTGTATTGTTGGTTGGGTTGGTTCGATGCCGGAATATGCGTTGTGTGTGCCGTACACACCACTAGCACTACCACCACCGCGAAAGGACACAAAAGGGGAGTCTACAGGGTGAGAGATGGAACGATTGGAGATGAATTGAACATTCGAAAATAAAAGAACACTCTGTAGGAGTCCGGCTTAATCGCACTAAAGTTCACTTTTTATTATTTTGATGTAAACTAGTAGGAAATCTATTCCGAAGGATTTTTCGGTAATCATGGTTTAGCCGCGGGGCCTCTGGTAATAAATGTTATGTGAAAATTTGACATCTAACATTTTGATTTTATAATTGAAGCAGAGCATGCGAGATTTTAATAATGTTGTAAACACTGGCATTTTCGATTTTTATGATGGACAGGTAAAATAGGAGAGGGAAAAAAAAAATAAAAGCAAGGTTCGATAGTGAGGACCCTCAGAATAACTGCACTGTGCAATCATGTGTTATAATTATATTCCAAAAATGAAGTAAGACATGGTTTCTATGTGTGAATCTAGCGATTCGTAATTTAAACTTTGACTTATTACAGTGCGCATTTAAATTTAAAATTTCTGGATAGATTTACTGGTTTAAAAAATAGCGACTAATAGACTTAATAAACTTTTTTTTATTGTTCTTACCTCATGGGATGAACTCGCGGGACATGGGTTTTTTAAATTTATATTATAGGGTCAAGATTATAGCACAAGGGTGGGTGATGAAGAAAAAATGTTCGAATGAAAGAAATGTAGCAAAATAATGGCGATAAAATTTACCGGTAATATAATTGAATATTTTGGATATTTAGAATTTTAGTCTTTTCATTATTGAAGTGAATTTTGACATGTACATGATTTATCTACGAGTAGAATAAGAGCTATTGGTTGATGACCTCAAACGGGGTTCTGGCACATATTTTACAGTAGTCACAACAAAAATTACTTTGAGTTTACGTTTAATGTATGTCAGATTACCCAGTAAAATTGAACACAAAAGAAATTCATTTTGTTAAAAATATATTTAAAAAAATTCGTTCTTTTGAAGTTTGATAAGATTTAAGTAGGTATTGCGAATGCGCAATTTTTTTCATTGTTTGATTTTTTCTATTATTTATAGAATGTAATTAATAATTATTGAATACAGGTAATTTCATTCAATTAAGCAGCGTTAGAATTTGCAATTTTGAAGAAAAAACATTTTTGTTTTCTAAAGGAAGAAAATGTACTTTCAAATTACCGCCACCGGTTTTTCATTTTCACATTTTTTTTGTTGTTGGTGTGTAAAAATAAACGTTATTTGAGTAAAATTGCGAATTCTTAAGCAGTGGCGGGCGGCTACGGCAAAGGTTTCGGGTAAAAAAGACGGATCTGCTGATTGACTCGCGTGACAGTTAACTTTTCGGATAGCCTAGCCAAAGGATTAGTAGCTCGGATTAGGCTTTCTCCTTTTATTCGCGCGAGATTATATCGCGTGTCAGATGAAACGTTTCTCAAGAGGATTTTTGCTAATCAAAGTCGAAACGCAATGTATTAACTTTTTATTGTTGGCTAAGCGTAATTTTGCCGGTTCACGCTTCAATGGGATTTCTTTCCAAAATGTAAAAATTGTTTAGTTATTTTTTTTTTATTTTATTTTATATTTTTTTGAGTGTGTGAAGGGGCGGGGGAGGAAGGGATTAGTTATAAATATAATCTCGATGAAAGTTATTCTTGGTTAATTAACAATGATAGCAATTTTATTCTTAAATTTGCAAATCAATTCTCAAAATTTGTGTGCTTAATGAAATGTGTGCGTTTTAAAAGATAAAAATGTAATGAAAAAGCAGTAAAAAATGTGAATGAGTGTCACTGAGACCGTGAGAAATGTAACACATTGGCCAACAAATGCACGCTGACGATAAGCATTAGTTAAATCGTTATTTTTCCTTCCTTTTTTTCTGTTTTTTTTTTTTTTTCTAAGGCTACATTATACAGTTTTTGCATTAGAGACAAAATGCCTGGAAATGTTCGAAACATTTTATTCAAGAAAAAAAAAAGAAAACGGCTTGAATGTTTTTCAAGTGTCATCGGTATTTTATGGTATCATAATCAAGTGGGTAAACTATTAACGCCTTATAACGTTTTCGCTTTTCTGCCGTGCACGTAGGTGGAAACAAAATTCATTTACTAAAAATTAAACAAATATTTGCAGCGCGTTTAACGCTTACTATAAAGACGCATAATTAAGATTAGATATTAAATATGACTAATATTATTTAAACTAGCTTGATTTTTGGTAGATTATTAAACCAGTGATTTTAACCAAAAAAATAAAAAACTTAAAATAGAGGGAGAAAGTTTTCCTTTTCAAAAAAAGCACTAGAAACAAAGTACGCAGACAAATACAATGTGATGGCTAATATAAAAGAAATAGTTTACGTCGTCCTATTAATATCAAAACTATGAATGCAAATAGAAAGTACGCAATTTTATTGAGAATGTCATTCTACTTCTGTTTCCTAGAACTAATGTAATGTTTTCAAGTTGTTCCATCTTCGAAAAATGGGCTGCCTTTAAGCTGTTTTCTAGACCTAATATAAAAAAAAAAACATTGGAGAAAAAAGCCGATCATAAATTTGATTAGATTATTCCATGCAAATCGATGTTCAGTAAGGGCTATTGCACTTGAAGAATGGTGGAAACCCGATCTACCGTTTTGGTCTTTTAATGAAACGGAGAAGAATGAAATTATTATATTAGAAGATGCTTCGGCATTTTTAAAGTATTATTTTAATAATTTTATTTAAATTGTTATTTTAACGAAAATTGAAGCGAAAAATTAATCGCAGATTTTTAAAATGTCGTGTTTTATGAATGATTGGTCGGGATTCTACTGTGCTTCTACTTGAACATTGAGGGGATGTTATCTAAATAAGCTGTAGCTTGCAGTTCTTCGGTGAAATCGTTAAAGCTCAGTTCATGCTTATTAGTATCAGGTTCAGTATTAGTCTATTTAGTACGAGTATATCGGTAATCACACATCTATTTTAACGACTGCTTTAACATTTTTGGGCAATTTTGGACAATTTCGTAAATAATTTTTTTGTGTTTTGAAAATACAGTATAATAAATCTAAATATTTACGCAATTTATAAAATCGAATTTAGGAAAAATTTATTATTATATTTTAGAATTTTAAGTTATTTCTCAAAATTGTTTTCTTTGAATTGTTTTCTTTTACATGTGACAATTTCTATTCTATGGAATTATGAAATACCAATATTTGGCCTATATTTTTGATTCAATTATCTTCTCAAGGTAATGATTATTGGTATTTTTTTAAAAAAAATGTTGGCTAGCAGTCTCAAAAATTTCGTTACCAAAATCAATTTTTTTTTTTGATTTTTTTTTGTCGTCAAGCCAAAAGAGGAGGGTTAATTTTTTTCTTATTTAGATAAAGTTTGCTGTCTACAACATTTTTTTTTAATTTTACACTTTTGGTGCATGATACAACTTATTTTTAATTTAATGCTTTTTTTTTGCTTCTTTCGGCTTCATCATATATATTTTTTTGCGGTAGATCTTGTATATTACTGGTAGTGTGTGTGTCCTCTTCGAGCTCGTTTGGTGCTGTTTTTTTTTTCTCAGGTGGAGTCGAAGAGATAAGAAAGTTCTTGAGGCAGTTTTTTTTTACGACAACTACGGTTGTCAAATTAAATGTTACCGCTTCGATAAACATAGCTGACAGGTTTTTTTATATACACGTACATGCGTGAAGAAGATGAATTTGAGGTTTTTGAATGATTTTTTTAAAAAATGTCGATAAAAATGTCTGCCGCTATATTTTTTTTTTATTTATTCTAATAAAAACAACACTTGTTAGTTAAAAGGTCGATCGGATGAGGCGCAGTGCCGAATAAAGAACGCTTAAGAGTGATAGAAGAGAGAGTGTTCTGATGAGATTAATATGAGGTTGAAGACCCGGTGAGATTGTGGAATAGAAAACGTCAGACTGAAAATTATTTACAGATGCTGCGAATGAGCCGATCATTTGGGGAAACTTCTCGAGATCGTAATATAGAAAAAAATGAATGAAGGTTTTTTTTTTATACGGTTCAAGTCTCTTCATAGTGTCAATTTGTCACCCTGTTTTAGCGTCAGTTTTCAATTTGAATTTAATTAACTTGATTGGGTAATTTTTATTTAAGAAAAGTGTTTTTATTTATTTTTTGAAAAAAATTCCCGTAGCTGGAAAGTTTAAAACTAGTGAAATGCTATTAAATTGTGCTAGTTTTTTGAAAACAATATTCCGCGAGCGACTTTTATATTTCGTTGCTACCGAAAGAGTCTATTTAAATTATGTTTTATTTTAATACAAGTATTATTATTTTAGTTCTATGATCCAACTAAATTTATGTTGTAGCTACCGAAAAGTGATTAAAATACAGATCTTATGTAAAATTCGTTAAAGTTGTTTTAACTAAATGTCGTTTGTGAAAATTTCATCGTATTTGATAAAAGCCTTTTCTGTTGTCAACAAAACCTTATTACAGTATTGGCTAAATGTTGTACGCCAAGGTCAAAAATGATCAATTTGTTGAAATCATTTTACGAGGATAAAAAAAATCACAGATGGTAATTTTAAGTAGTAAACTAGTTGTGTAGTAATAAAATCTTTAAACAAATTTTGGGGAAAAAAAAAAACATTTTTAAGATGTTGAACTAATAATATATTTTGGTAATTTTTTTGGAAAAAATATTTTGCCACAAAATTATGTGCGTAGTAGGTAAAGTGCGAGATAAAAAGTTTCTTTAGTAACTCTTATAGTAACTATGGTTTTAGTTAATAAAAAACATGTTTTTAGAAAATATTTTTTGAACTAACATTGTCAGAAGTTGTTTTAATGCGATGTAAATTGGAAATATTTGCTATAAAGGTTAGTACCGGTAGTTCTTTTTCCTACGTAATAAATTGAACACGCAATGACGCTATAAAATTATAAATATTGATTCTTCAAATGTCAGAAGAAAGTTAAAAAGTAGCCTACATGCCGTAATTATAAGGCTTCGTAATTATACATTACTACACTGTATTTTCAGCTTATTTTAGGGTGCTTATTATTATTTTTTTTAAATAACTTTCTTTTAATGCTTTAAAAGTGAGACTGCTTTCAAGCGAAAAAAAAACCTAATTTTTCTACCTGAAACGAAGAAATTTCAATTCTCTGGTGGCATCTTTATACAGTACAAAATATATTATGAAAAAAAAGATGCCTTTTCTCCTCCGAATCTTGATTGACGTGAATCGTGCAACCAAGATTTGATATAAAATTGCGTGTGCAGACAAAAATCTGATAAAAAAAACTATTTTAAGAATATTTAAGAGTGTTTGTTGGTGTCGGTTTTTTTTTATAATGTACTTCTGTCGTATCTGATTAAGAACTGGATTTACACTGGCAACTCACGTATCTTATTCTAGTTTTTTTTAAAAGTGAAATTAGATGAGATGTTAACGATGAGGATGGAATTTTATGGAAAATATTTGTTATCAATGTCAAAGCCAGAGAAATAAATCGGTTTACATTATTTACTCCAAGTGATTTTTTAAATGAGTGGTTAATTGAAGAGGTTAAAGGTGAAAAAGGTCATTTTTTTCGTCAAGACAGCTGATGCCGGTTTAGCATTAGAAGGTAGCACTCGATTTGTTTTAATTGATTTTTCTCTCTCTCGAGTTTTTTTTTTTTTTTTTTGATTTGGTTGGTTTTTGGGGTGCAATTTTTCTTACGGTGGTGCAAGGCAAAGAAGGTAGCGAAGTGCGGTGAAATATCCCCCGGTGGTTGTTTAGCAGTAAATTTTGCCGAGTTTGCAAATATATTTGTTATTTTTTTGATAAGTCAGCTCGTGTTTACGCAGAATGTCGACGTCATTGCGCCGGCTGAGGCGTCGTAATAACCTCACCTCAACTTTTGTGTGTGTGATTTCGGTAGGGATTTCACTCCATTAAATTCGGTACGGATGAACTTTTATTGCATATCTATGTTAAATGATTCATAAAGCCATTAAAAATCTCGTTTTTTAAACGATTACATCGAGTCTCGACATTACACCGATGACCCCCGTAGTTTCCGGAAAATAAAGATGTAAAACAGACAGCTCGCTACATAAATAAAAATACGGGGAAGAATAAATATGCTATTTAGATAATAAACCAGTCGATAATCTCCACTTGTATTTTTGATAGTTTTATTTATTACAGCCATAATATAGCTCACTCGTGTGCGTTATTTACACGGGTGGAGGAGCATTTTAAGCGCATCACGCCAACGTTTTTTTTAAAAAAAAATTTTTCTAAATCTCTCAAACTTTCATTTGAATAATATCGAAATGCTAATTTCATGAATTTTAATTTTTTTTTTTTTAAATAAAAGTTCATCCGCGTTGGACTATTTCCGGAATATTCTGAAACGTTCTTTATAATGAAATTCCGGAATATTATTTTATTTATTTTTTGAAAAACGAATAAAATGGCGTTGTTGGGTGCTTTGTTGTTGTTGAGTTGCGCTGTTTTGGCATTGATTAGTTTTTGATTAAATATTTATCAGCTGCTACATCAACAACTATTATTCGGTAAGCTGACAGCAGGGGCTGAAATGATGATGGCCGTGACACAGAATAACGACGTGTCATTCTATACGTCACATTAATTGAAAATTGGGTTTCTGGTAATAACAATTGAAAGTGAAAATATATTATTCTAGTTTAACGCCATATCCTGTACGGAATTTTTTTTTTCTTCCACGTTTTATTTTTTGGTTAATTTTTATGATTTTGTAGCGTTTGATAAAAGTTATTTATTTATTTATTTTTTTTAGTTTTCTTGTGCGTAGATATGATTACTTTTTGATATTTACAGGCGGCGCTTTCTAATTTGATCACAATTTCTATCTGCGCCAATTTGAAGATATAAATTAGTAGCGCCAGCGGCGAAAATAATTCCAGAAAACAATTTTTTGTTTCCATGGTGAAATTAGTCGTCATTGCCAACGGGAGCGCGGCGCAGTAATAGAAAAAGGAATTTAGCGCCAAGAAAGCGTTTTTCTCGAGGTAATTACAAATATATTTCCAATGCTATTGTTTTTCAATTCTATTATTAAGAATTTTTCTGTCTTGATTTTGTTTCGGATTTTAGATGTTTATTTAATGAAATTATTAGAAAGCATTCCATTCCGCAGTTTGCTTCTTCTTGCAATTTTGTGTAAATTTTCAATAGGCTTCATTAAATCGATAGTTTTGTTCAGGTCAACGTGTAAATTACTTTTCTACCTGTAACGTAAAAAGAACGCTTTTTTTTTGAACCGGTGTATTTTGAGCTTACGTAACGTATACGGTGTATAAAAATATTTTTACAATGGTGGAGGAGAGTCAGTGACCTTTTTTTTTCTCTTACTTTCTCTATTAGTACAGTACGTTATTTTTTTTTTTCTTATTTACGTGCTTGACGTGTGAATGTCGAGGTACGTGCTTTTGTAGAAGCAGGCGTGTGTGTTGTGTGTGCGTGTCGATTAATAGTAAAAGTAGTAACGAACGTTGAAAGGAGTCGTCCACGTCAAAACTCGTTTGCCAATGTCAATAAATTGGTGACACACACACATAATGTTCGCTAACTCTTTAAAATCAAATAGTCTCCGTTGAGTGGCTATTACTAAGTATGTGACAAGCTATAATTCCAATTTCGAAAACCTGGCACACTCTCGAGGCTCATAAAAATAAAACTCACTGGAGGCATTTTTTTTTTCTTTTTCCTTTTTCATTTGGTGAAAATTGAATTAAACGTCATGTGTAAAAAAGATGAATGAATTCATTTTCAATGTCGTAATATTATTTTTTGATTATTTCGAGTGCCGTATAAATTTTTCTTATTTTCTCGTTATTACTGTATCTACGAGAAATTTTATTTGTTAAATTTTTTTTTTGTTGATATTCTACTTTTTCAAAGAACTTTTTAATTTAAATTTTTGAGTTTAAAACTGCGACGGCGTCATGCTCCGGAATGCCAGCAGGAAGTTGTTTTGGAAATATGACTTAACTTGACCGGAAACGAACTAATTGCAATTCTTTTAAGTTGAGTTTTTGGCAGCGTTATAAGTTGTCATAATAATGAACTCGTAGAATAAATTTACGTATGTATTTTGTTTTTCTTTTTTCAGGTTTAACGTAAGCCTAAGTGATAATACTGCAGTTAGGCAATTAAGCAGCATGAATGGCGGAGTTTTTTTTTTTCTGTCTCTAAACCGTTTAGGTTGCTGGAGTGCCATCCAGTGGCCTATTCTAGTATACAATGTTAAACACGAAATAGATGGTCTCTTGTGATTTGAGCCGCACATTCGTTTAATTTAGTGCTAATTAGATGAACCTCTGCCAATTTATACAATCTGTTGGTTAGCGCTAAACAAAAATGTTTTAAGACTTTATAGGCTAATAAGTTACAAGTAAAAGAAAAAGAAGAAAAAAAAAAAATGCACGCCATTGCCGGGTATTTATAATAACCGCTATTTGCAACAGATGTTTAAACTAGAATTCGCTTTTTGTTTAATTATTTTCATTACGAATTATTTTGGTGCTCGGTTGTTTTTTTTTTCTTCTTCTGGTTCTCTACCACGCTGTTGTACGTATATAATATGTTGTTGCACCGCATAGGCGTAATCGCTCATTAAATATTTTGTAGTATAATTAATGCGAGTTAGACTTAAGTAAATTATCGAAAAATGTGCGTGTTATTATTTTATGCAAATTTTGCTGGAACTGTTTTTATCAAACACATTTATTTATTTTTTCATATATAGTTTTTTGTTTGTTTTCTTTTTTGCAATTTTGAGAGGTTTTCGAATGTTAGCGCCATAGAAAATCTTAATCTATCAATTAACCGGATAGGCGAGACGAGACACATTCCGTTCCAGAAAACCCAAACCCATATACACCGTATCGGTTAATTACATAAAAGAAAAGATTTACCAATTCCACGCGTCTGAAGCGCAAAAAAAAAGGCATCATGAAAAACTTAAAAGCAATTTTTTTTTCGTCCCTTTTTTTTTTTTTTTTTTTTTGTTGGTGGAGAATAAGTGAAAAAAATTATAATACTCGACGATTTGTTTTCGTTTCGTGAAATATTAACTTTTTCAAGTATCTCGTCTATTTATTTAACATGCTGCACACGTAGTATTTAAATATGGCCCACCCACAATTCCATCGTTTCAATTGATGGCTGTAAGCGTGTGTTTAGTAGGGGGGGGGGGTGCGTGGGGTGAGATGGGGGGGACGGGCTGAAGTGGGAGGGAGAAATGATGGAGAGAGAGGGAGGGGTAGAGAATGAAAATAAAAAGCAGGAATGTTATTATTTTTTGGCTGGTAGCAGTTAAGACTTTAGGGAATTAGCTTGAAAACTATATACAGATGATAAAGTGCGGGAAAGATGCGTTTCCCCATATGCATACATGGAGATAAAGTGAATCATACGCCCCTCGTAGAAATTATATAAGGAAAATAAGTTGTGTAACTCATTGCGCCGGATGATAGAAAGTCATTGCTGGGGGAACATGACTTCAATTTTGCTTTTCAAGTTCTAGCCGTGTATTTCCGATGACAAACGACAAGAAAACGTTTTGCATAAGATTCGAAACCCCCAATTTTTTTTTTTTTCTTTTTCTTTTTCTTTTCCATTTTTTTTTTTTTTTTTTTTTGACTCGCACTTTAGCCCAACTAGCTTCGTATTTTTGGCATGCGTCATCTTGTCAAATTTAACGTACGTTTTTCATTATTAATGAACACAAACGCGGGTATAGTTTTTAAAGAAAAATAAAAATAATATGACGGTACGTCCTACGCGTTGCACTCACTATATTGACGATTCATGACGAAATTGTATCAATAGGTTTTGTCATTTATAGATTTTTTTTTCCTCCGTTATTTTTAAATGCAGGTTATTTTTCAGTTAAATATAGACGCTGCTTGTTAAGACTGTCGATTGTTTCGTTCTAAAAAAAGCCTCGTACAGTATATCGATTTTTTTTGAAGGTTGCTGTTGTCATTATTATAATAATCGAAAGACTAGATTTTAAATGTTTTTAATAGCGCATTTTGTAAGGTTTTTTTATTATTATTTTTGAATGTATATTTATAAAGTGTCTCTAATCGATGGTATGAGAAGTAATGCTCGCGCATTAATACTGATTTTACTAAAACGTATAAAATCTCAACTTGACAAAGTATAAAAGCTAAATTTAAACTTACGATATTTTTAAATTGGTTCGTACCGTTTTCAAAAAGAAAAGAAAAAAAAGAAAAAAAAATTCCAGCTTTACTTTTATCGCTTGAATGGATTTCGACCTCGATGCGCCGGAAGTTGGTTATATACTTTATTTGTGGCAATTTAGAAATATTTTGAAAAAAAAAAAAAAAAAGAGAAAATAATATATTTTTATATTAGGTACATATTTTCTAGTTTTCTTATTGTAAATCCACGTTAACCTTATACCGTAATCTTTTTGAGTACACTATTTGTTTGAGTTAAAGTTATCAGACTCTTTTAGTATCAGTATCTTCCGGTTATAACTACAGTATTATTTATTTTTACCTTTTATTTTTACGGAAATTATTTTCTTATTTTTTTTAAGAGTTAAAATTTTTTTTTTTTAATATAATTCGCCCAGTTACGTTTGAGACACATGTTTTGAAGAGTGTTAGCTCTGTGTGAATATACCTCTAATACCGATAAAAAGAAGATTTAGTCGTACGCGGGTTGAATATTTTCTCCCGCCGGATGTTTATTATGGTAAAATATACAGAAGTGTGTATCCGAGTGATAGCCAGTCACAAGTCAGCTGTTGAGACTGTTTGAGCTGTTTTTAAGTTGCTGGCTGGTGGTTTCGGTGATGTAGTAGCGAACGTGGGCTCTCTTTAAAATGCCATCTTTGCCAATGATGCACTATTTATTTATTTATTCTTTCGGAGCTTTTAACAATCGATGAGGTTGGAATAAACGTAGAGTGTCGAGTAAGAGTTGACAGCATTAAAATCGACTGTTGGGAAGATTTGAAGCGAGACTTTAGTGAGTGGGGCGGGGCGCGCGCGGGATAGAGAGTATTCTCGGTTTGGCTCGGCCACGCGGTTGAAGTGGAAAAGAGAAGGGAGACGAGTATCCAAGTCATTTATTGAATTTTTTTTTTTTTTTTCGTTTTCGTTTTCTTTTTCTTTTTTTTACACTTTGCTGTGAAAACATTGTTTGCTGTTAGGATTGAATGTTGTTGAATAATACATGCAAATGCAATCGACTATTTATGTTGACTTGTATTTGGCCGATTTGTCTTTCATCTGCCAACGTCGGGCGCGCGTTTTAACGGGGAACAAAACTTAACGGCGTACACTTTTATCTTCGCTCTACTTAAACATTGTCACGACCAATGTGTGTAGTTGTTTTCCCTTCTTAGCTGCTTCTACACGCCGAATCACTCCAACATTAGTCTAGCGGTGTTAACTTAGCATTTCATTAAAAAATAAATACGTTTTAGCTGTTTGAATAGTAGGCGGCGGCGACGGTTCTAGACTTCACTCGGCGCAAAAACTATTGGCGCGTGAAACGTTAAATGGTCGTTCGTCTCCATCGGCCATCTCTTTACATTTTAAGATCTTTTTACTTAGTTCGAAGAAATAAACAACAGGCTTAAATGCGACGTATTTTTTTTTCTGTTTTCTTTTTATGCGATGTACTTTATTGAAGTTCAAATCGATTACTTGAGAAACCTCCGAAAGTGTGAGGTTAAGTTTTGAATGGGCGAAGATTTTTGTCACTAAAAGTCTACTGAATCGAAGAATACATTAGTTTTATTGAAGAATTTGGATCATAACTTATTTTATAATATAATTTTTTTTAATTAGACTTAAATGTGTTTGCTTTCTATTTTGACATTGAAATTGAAGAAGATTGTCGAACGTTATGTAAATAATGAATACATCGGAAGTGTCTCCGCTGAGCATCGGAGAAAGGTACACGACCTATGGATTTACTCTTTTTTTTTTTTTGCATATTACAATTTCAAGTGCGCATAGGGAAGAACGTTAGGCATCTGGTAACTCTTGACATGTATCGTTCTCAGTCTGCTGCATCATTAAAAAGCTTTTTCAACGCCTTGACGCCAAAATCCATATTTTGCGGAGTAAATAAATACTGTATAGACAGAGATACATTAGTTGGCATCAGCTTTTGTTAACATCCAAGTTATGTTAAAAGGGTTTTTTTTTAATGGATTTTTCTATTTCTAACCGTTCCTTGACAAATGCTAAAGTCAAATATTAAGTTAGGATTGTAAAATAACATCATAATAATTGTTGCGGTTAAATGAGATCGATTGATAACACATATCGATGAGGGAGGTTTTTTTCTCTCTCTTTCTCGTAGGAGAGGCGGGGGCTTTCTAATGCCTCGTGCTGTTCCATCAAAAACGAGCTCTTAGAATTTAATACCCGGGTTTACCGGTTTCAGATTAATTATTAAACGTCATTCTTAGGCAGTGGCGCCTTCGGTATGATTTCGTTTTCGGTCGTCCATTTCATTTGAAAGATATCTAATCAATGCGAACAGCAGGAGACATCTCATGATTCGAGTCTTAAGGTACCGCACCGCACCGCGATCGAATAAAATTGGATGGAGAAAAGCGAGAGAATAAAAGAAGAAAAAGAAAAATCAGGCGGGTTTTCTAAAAAACACAGTCGTCGTCGTACAATTTCGACGTGCTCTATATACGTCTTCGCATTTACAAAATCATTTCGTGCAGTTTCTTTTCTTTTATTTATTTTTCCCCATTATTCAGGTTCGCTCAAGATGCTTATAAGCTTACATGTAAACCCGTGTGGCGAATGGGAGTAGGGATCCGACCAGTCTTCTTCTCCCTCTGTTATATTATACACTCCTTATGATGACGCCTAAAGAAGTGACCCTAGTTCTGGGTCTATAGAGACGGCTTTTTCTTTTTTTTTTTATTTTTATAAATGTTGGAGCTTTATAGATATGTGACTATTCGCCAGTACAAGACGGTCATTAATCATTCGTTCGGTGAATCTGCTTTTCATTCGTAGAGAATGGGACAAAATTGAAAAGGGATGAAAAGAAAGTGCGCGTAGTGCAGTGTAGCCGAAATGATGGCTAAAAAAGGGGGAATGGAATGTGGAGCATCGTTTAAAACGAAGAGACCATCTCTCGCCGCTATTTAAAATAGAATGCCGGCAGCCAGGCTGAGGCAGGGTTGGACTATGAACAGAGAGAGATAAGGCTTTGAAATGGAGCGACTGCATGAGAAAAGGTTACTTTAGGTTACGAATGTCATCTGCACATTTTTATTCAAAACATCTCTCAAGTGCTGCGTTGCGTATGAATTTAAAATTTTTTAATATTTCGGTAGTTAATAATCGGCTGCTTTTTGGTGTTCACTTGGGTTCGAGGAAATGATCACCCGGGTGGAAAATTAGAGCGCTAAGTCGCGGCTATTCATATTTAAGTCTTCTTTTTTTTTTAAACGCTTTGATAATGGCGTCACCTCGATCAACGCAGAGGTCAGGGCAAAATGAAACGATGTTAGTTTTTTGAGTTATATACCATTCGCGAGTTTTAAAATACAGTACGCTTTTAACATCGTTCTCAATGTAAACAAGAGGGGTTTCAAGAATGTACCAAATAATAGTATTAACAAGAATTATGTTTGATACTGTCCTTTTTGTAACATAACAAATGTAGGGTAGTTAGGCTACTATTCTAATTATACAGTAATGGACACATTTGTATTATCTTTTGTAAGTGGTTGTAAAAATAAGCAGAAAAAAATTATTATTTTTTAATTTAAATTTTCTTATATTGTAGTACAGAATAGTTTAAAACTGATTAGATATATTTCCAAAAATGTCAATTGGCTCTTAAAAAATAATTGATGGTTTTTGCCATTTGCAGTTTTGTATTATGTATTGTAATTGGTAGGAAGCAAAATATCAACTTGTATTTATATAAAACACGTATGCTAAAATAGTAAATTTAAAAGTTGTTTGTTTTAAGCTGGCAATTAAAATTTATGTTAAAATTTCTTTCGTTTAAAACACAGGTAGTAATAATGATTTCGAGTTTATTGATTTTTTGACACTTTCTTTGCAATAACTCTAAGATTGCATTTCTTATTTTTAAGCTTATTGTTTTTATAGACTGGTAATATTGATTTATTAAAAAATAATAGTTGCCGAGAACTACAGAAGTCTAGTGTAGATATTCTATTTATACCACATGGCCAAAACCTGTAGTAAACAACAATCAAAAAAAAATATATTTTTTTTAGTTGCTTTTAGTTGCGTAATTATTTTCTCATTATGAATTCCATATAGGTGTATGGGATGGATCGGGGAGTGCTGACATTTCGCGAAATCCTTTTCGTTTTTCAGCTTCTAATTATTTCGTTCGATATTTAAGCTACATATTTATTAAGCTACATCTCATCCGATTATATAGCTTCATATATCATCCGAAAATGTTCTTCCGCCGGCGACCCCGGTGAACGTACGTGGCATGCTCATTCCCGAATCTCAATATATGATAATGAAGACTATAAAAAGGACACGTAATAAATAATGAGCGAGCGAAATATAAGTCGCACAATTTTTGAAATACTAATTTTGATAGGCCAACTAATACGCTCCGACTAATGACGATAATGAGCTTAATAAAAGTATCGGAATGCCGGGGAAACTTCGCTTGTTATTACTCTTGCTACCTATTTTTTTTTTTCTTTCTTTTTTTTCAACCTGCAAATATTCGCTAAAAAGCTAGCACGTGATTTTTGTTGAATTTTGAGCGACGCGCGGGAAGCTATTGCGCACGTAATCTGCAATGCGCACGCGCGAACAAGCGAAAGTAGTGCGGTGGTGGTATAATTGGAAATTAGGGAAAATGGAATATAGCGTGCAGCAACATCGGACCACTGTCAACGAAGTTCGCAATTAAGATTAATCAGGCTCAGATAGGTAACCAGATATAAATAAATGTATATTCAATCTCCTCTTTATCGGCATCTGCATTTTGTAATCGCATGCGCGAATTCATCATTCGTTGGTTGGGTCGGTTCGTGCTTTTTCTCGATCACGGTTGGAAGCGTTGCAATTGCTTTATCTACAAATATGAAATATACACAATGTACCGGAGCTGCGTGGTGCGGTGTGGTGGAGAGCGGAGATATAGACACAGGCAACGTAGACACACAATCATCTGTGCCGATGGAAAATTAGATTTTGTTAGCGCATTTTCAGTATAATGTATGCTTAGCATATTATCCAACCAACACAAACGATGACAAGTTTCACTGTGAACGAGGAAAATGTTTTTCTTTCTCGAAATCAATATTTTACAATGGAGAAATGAAATTGTTAGGGAAACACACACACACAAATAAAAAAAGAGATAAATAAAATTGAGAAGAGGAAGAAAATCATTTGTTAGCACTAAAATAAATAAATTGGGCTTGGAAAAATATTTACACGTTTCAATCTTCTTCATTTTTCTCCCCCTTCTCCCCTCTTTCATTTGAGTTACAACTAAGTCTTTGTTAGGGAGCATATTTATATACGTTCATCTTTTTCGACTAATTTTAACTTTATACAAAACATGTTTTGCAGTAATTTTGTGGGCAACTTATTTTTTTTTATAGATGAAGAATAATAAAGGATGAAAAATATCTAAACTTTTTGATCTTCACTCATTGAAAGCTGTTAAGGTAGTCAATATTGACATTTGGAATAAAATATAATTCATCATAATATTATGCACCGCATTTTATTGCACTTGAATTTAATCAATGCTTAGTTTTAGTGCCGAGTGTTTACACGTACGTCACAAAGGATTCAAGTCACTCAAACATTATTTTGACTATTGAAGCATTTTTTTTATTTTTATGTTGTTTGATTAATTTGCGCCCGTTAGCAAACAGATTTGATTTTTGACAATTTGAGTTTTAAATGCTTTTGTGTTATGACTTTGGTTACTGTCAACTGAGTATAAACTAACGTAGCAACCGACTTTACAACGTGTTTTTACGTCATTTTGACGTAATTAAACGATCGAATTTATCAACGTCGAAATTCTGGATACAATAACATTCACTGTAAGGCAGGTCTAGACATCGAAAGATGACCTATCTGATTGCACGGGTACTACAGTATTACTGAATTAACTAATGAGTCTGCTATTTAATCAAATTCTACGATTACTGAAGTTAAGCAATCATGTGCCTTATAAGTAGCTGGATGGGTGACTCCTATTACAACTACTGCACCTAATACTGTTTTTACACGGGGGATACGTTCCTGAAAAACAAGTGTAAAAAAATAATTCGTGTAAAAAAAGTAATGGGGGAATTCTGTGATATTAAATAAGGGCTACCGAAAAACACATACAGTATTATCAAATTATAATTAATACATAAATAAAGGCATGAAAAATTTGAAAAATTCCCAAAATAAGCAAAACATATTTTTGAAATTGGTTAAAAACTCGTGTTATTTCAAAATTTCTCGCGTAAAAAGAGAATTAAATTTTATTTTGAAACCGTGTTACAGTATTTCAAATTCGTGTACAAACCGTGTAAAAACAGTATTAGGTACTTCTGAGTGTACGAACACTACAGCAGTGATATTCTGGCCTCTCGAGGTGCTTCTGACATGATAAAAAATCGAAGTGAATTGTATTTCTTTACTAATATACAATCGATGGTTGGGTGACTGACTGACCAATTATTTTATCTTTTATTTATAATAATTAATTGAATCTTTAATTTTTTTTTTTTTTACAAAAATAAGTTGTAACTTTTTTTTTTTATTATAACAAATAGTCATTGTCCATCAAATTTAATCTTTCCATTGCAAGATTACAAGATCCGACGTCTATTATAGTTATGAAATTTGACGGCAGGATATAGGTTCCAACAGTGATTTCAATTTGCGAGATTAACTGGATAGAATTTTTTTTTTATCATTTATTTCTTATTAAAAGTTGATAAGAAGCGATTTTGAGTTGATTTTAGGGTTCTGTTGAGCTTAAATTGTATTATGAAGAAAACATGAAATTGCGCGATGGGTTATATTCATCAAGTATAGTGGTATTTTCTCCCATCTTTATTTTTCGTGCTTTGATTGAGAAATTGCTTTTCTAACCGTCAACACATGACGAGATTCAATGTGTGCGAGGCGGGGGAGCGTGAGAGGGGAAATTCATTTTGCAGGTTTTCCCTCCTTCCCAATCAACGACTAGATGATGAAATTATCATTGTGAAGCGCGCGGACAAAGATTTTTTTTTTTCCTTTTTTCGGGCTAGAAATTTTATCGATTGAATAATCTGGAGAAACAGTGGAAATTGTTAGCGAATACAACTTCAATTTACTCTCGAAATAACCTCCTTCTCTCCCATCTTCATCTTTTCTTTCTTCATATTTAAATATAAAATAAACAAAAGCTTTCAATACGTCATCTTTTTAACAACATAACCCGAGTTAATCTAAAAAGATTTTTTAAAAAAAGCGAACGCTCTACAATGTTCGATAAATTTTATTCATCGATTTTTCATTTAAAATCTGAATCTCTAATAATGTTTTCTAAAGTTAAATTTAATATCGAGTTTTTGGTTAGGAGAGATTTTAGATTACAAATTTGAATTTAGTTTAGATACATAAAATTTGAGGCAAAGCCTTGGATTTTCTATTTTATTCAGTTTATATTTTGGGTATGGTAACTACAGTTTAGAATTTGGAAAAATTTTGAAAGTTTTTAATTAAACTTATGGAGTTCTGTATTTTTTCCCCCGATAATTATTTATTTCTGTACAGTATATGCAATTGAAATGGATCTAACATAAATTGGAATAATAATAAAAATTTCAGTGCATAGTTAAATAATTATAATTTTGACAGTGAGATATTTCTTAACTACCGTACTTATTAACAACTACATTTTAAATACCGGTACGAAAAATTGTAAAAGTGATATTTTGGTGCTGAATTTAGAATATAAATGCTAATTATGTATAATTTTTGTTTTTGTTTTTGCAATTACCGTAGACTATTGTGCTCTACTTCCACAGTGCTAAAAATATATACCGTAAATATAAATACAGTAAATATAGACCGGTATATTTTTTCAACAAAAAAAAAATATTAAATGTTCTCAAGGGAAATTGGTAAAAAAAAAATTTTCTTTTTGTAAGTTAGTGAATTTTACTTTTTTAAGCAATGTTATATAAAATTATGTGCTGTGCATTTTTTCGTTGAATCTTTTTACCCTCGTCTCTCTCTCTTCTATCTTTTGCCTCTTCTGATGCTAAAAATACAAATAACCGAGGGGACCTACTGTATATGTAGATGAAAATTGTGTGCGTTAGATTTGATGGGATTTGGTGCGGCTGCTGCCACAAATCACCACCTCATCCGCTTTTAAATATTTGCACAGGCAACGTTCGTCCTCGTTTCCATTAGACCGAGACGTTGACGCTGCGCAACCGAAACTGCAGATTCATATTGCAACTACAGTACCGGGATTTGGCCAATTTACTTTTTACATTTTTATATCTACAGTTGTTCAGTATACGACATCGTATACGACTGACGCGGAATTGGCCTTTTCGCGTTTCGGATTCGTTTCTACCACTGTCAATTGACTTACTCCGGATGCGAATATTGACAAATCAAATTGAAACATTTTTTTTTTTTTTTATTTCTTGATTGAAAATTAAAATTGGCAGGTTTTAGTTGAGGGGGTTGAGATATTTCATGTTCAGAATACATGTACTGTACATTTTTTGGTTGGGACTTTTGTTTTTCGGGGATAAACGATTGTTCACGCTTGAATAGCATGAATTTGTTTTCTCATAAATTATATTAAAAAAGTGACAGTTATTTTTTTAAAAAGTTGTTATGCATTTGGTTTAAATAAAAAAATAGTGTATAGCCGATTATAGATGATATACGTTGTGATGGCGGTTGCAGGCTTTGAGGTGACTTAACTCTTTTTTGAATTTACGACACAGCGAATTATACTTTGCACAATCCGATGAATTAAGACACGGAAAACAATAAATTACATTTTAAGTTACTTTCACCTCAATAGGCAAATACTGTAAATTATAATGGATATAATGCGGTTGAACTCGAGACTAATCCTCAAGGGAGATGAAATAAAGACACCGCGCTAGGCACTCCCTTGCTTTATTGCTTCCTACTCTTTTTGTTGCATTATTATTATAGGCTGTTGCACACGCGCAAGGAATATTCGAGTTATTAATTAGCAAATCTGAAAACATAAATTTAAAAAAATAATAATAATACATGTAAACCCTACTCGCCTGGAATGAATAAATATTATTTAACAGTTTTAATCAGATTTATCAAATTAAAATTTGAGTTATAGTTAAGCTTACATCGATTGGAATTAAAACTTATTTTTTTAATTTGATAAATGACGACCAGCATATTAATTTACAATTTTAGGAATAGAATACATGTAGCTGTAAAGCAGGAATTTATTTTTGAATGAATCAGTTGGATATTCAGTGCTACTGAAAACCTACGACGTATTCCAGTGTCAAAAAACAAATAAGAAAATGTTGAATGCAGTTATGGTTAAGTAGGTTACATAAAATTATTGTCTTTTATTAGATTCAAACGTTGTTGTTTTCGAGATTTTTAAAGCAGATGAGAATTTTCTAAAAAAATTTATTTAGGCAATTATGACCGGATGGAATTATTGAAATGATAAAAGTCGTTAAGTTGAAGGGTGGTGAAAAAGGCTAGCATAGGCGGTGTAATAATACGGTGGGAAGCGAATGACGATCCAATTTTTCGCCAACGCAATCTAACGCAGATGGATATATGATACAGGGAAGCCAAACCACCAACCAGAAAAACGAGCATCACAAATCATGCGCACACACTCGAGAAATGGTCGCCTCAGCAGTGCTCGTACCTCCAGGAACCTAGCCTCATTTCGCCGCTGCCATGTCATGACAAGCCGCCTTCTTTAAAGCCCAGTAATGCAGAAAAGTCATCTGTAGTAAAGAAGGCTCTTAAAAGCGAAGATCGGTGTTATGTATACGCGCTAAACCGACCGTCTCACTATTTCTTCCTCGTTCATTCACTCACTCACTCTCCATCGGAAGAGACTTGACCCTAACATAAACACGTTCATAAACATGTTTCCAGTGGCAGTCAGATCGAATGAAGATATAGTGTCGGTGAAGCTAGGACGGCGGTGGAGTCTTTTTGAGTTTGGAATTTTGGTCGGTCAGACTGACCGGAGCTACTTTTTTTTATGTTCCCACAAATTCAGGAGGCCGAAGATATTTTGGCCTAACGTCACAAAAACAATAATAACGGCCCTATCTAGTTCAACGGTGCGTGGGGGCTCCGATGGCTAAGTGTATTTCCTAGTAGAAAGATAAAAAAAAAAGTAGATTTGTTTTTAATATTGCATTTATTGATATGATACATCGGAGATTTGTGGTAGGGGTGCGCGTTATTTACAATTATTTATAATTATGTACAGTACCTGTACGGTATTTAAATTATTACGGTATTTTTTTAAATTAAGCTATTGAAAACTATTTTAGTTCATTTTGCGCATTCCATTATGTTTTGAAATTAAAATGTTTTAAATAGGGCATCCATAGAAAAATATCGTAACTAGTTTGAGAATCCAACTTTTGGTGAATTTGCGAGTGTAGAATCATTTTTTTTTTTTTTTGCTTGCTACTACGTATGTTTGTTGCAGCTGAACAATAAAAAATATTTTTAAAGAATTTTATTCTAAGAATAATCATTTATATTTCAGAGTTATTGACTGCACTTAATAGCATTCATTTTGTATGCAAATTTAAA
>JAQGAY010000521.1:0-25584 GCA_034698085.1 Polydesmus angustus | reverse complement strand
ATAATCAATTTGCCTTTTTCACACTCTCAGACAAAATGCAAAATAATTACCAACATTTGCATTTTTGATAAATTATTTAAATAGGTTTTAATATTGTTTACAATTTATTTTAAATTTGCCGCTTTTAAGTAAATTGTGATGGACATTTAAAATCAACGGTACAACACTTAGTTTAAATATTATTTAAACTATAATAATTATATTATAATATTAAATTTTGAATTCTTTAAATTTAAAATTTATAAATTTTGTGAAACTGTATTTTGATGATTTTTGCTAATTGGTTTTGCTGACAGCGCGACATATGGCAACACTGTTGCCGTGTCACAGGGGAGTATGACTTTGTCACCTTGGGACCATAAATTTGTACATATTTGAAGCGGAATAATCTGTGCCGGTACCTATAAAATAACTCGTGTATGTTAAATGATGTTGACATTGCAGTAGGTAATTGCATGCTTTTATTGATATTTTACAATATTCAAAATGTAATAATGACAATTATTATTTTGTTAAATTAAAAGGAAGTTTCCGGGTATTGAAGTTACACCTGTAGATTTGTACCCTTGGTACTGTATTTACTAATTTATTAGCAATAATGTCGAGTCCAATTAAACAACGCGCTCAAAGCGTGAACAGAGCTGAAGATATAGTTCAAAAAGAAAAGGCTGACCGGGCTAAACAACCTGACAGACCGTAATTAAATTTTTATCTTTGATTTCATTATTTGTACTTTGCGTGTCAATGACCTATATTATGCTTAAAAATCTCTTTGCTTTTATCTCGCTAGTGTGAAGTAATATTCATTAATCATAAAAAAAGAGTGGCATTTTAGTATTTTGGAATGAGAATAATACAATACACATTGACTTAAAGTAATATTGTGTAAAAATTCTCAATGGTAACGCTAATATGAAAGCAAAAGACTATTGTGTTCGTCAGTATAAGGGAGATTTTCAAATTAAATCTTTTAGATTCTGGTATAAAATTGTATTTTATTTTTTGTGATGAGTTGGCTTGAAGTAGGCTTATACAGTTATACTTCAAGAGCATTAGAGAAGATGACATTTAATATTATCCTCTATCTTTTTTTATTATCTGATGTCCTTGATTTTTCCTCCTACATTTTAGAATCCATCGGCCAAGTGATTCACTTTTGAGTTCGTCTAGTGGATATGATAATTACAGAGGTTTTCTCAATTTATGCATTGTTCTTCTGGTTAGCAATAAATTTATTTTGCCAATTTCCATTTTAATATAAAATGCCAACATTGTAATTCATTTATTATTGCATTCTATTTTTAGGCGCTATCCAATGGTAGGGTTGCTCTTGAAAACATTATTAAGTAAATACTTTTATTATTTTATTGGTTTATAATAATTATGTTTTCAATGTTTGGTAGATATGGAATTCTGGTTGATCCTTTTCAATGGATTCAATTCCTAATACAGGACCCACTCTACTGGCCATCTTTGATATTAATTTTGAGTAAACAGGATTAATGATGTTTACATTTATTATTTATTTAAACTTTAATGCTTTTCTAATATTTAGTTTTAAACAGCTTTATTATTATTTGCTTTAAAGTTGAAGTAGCTCTTTCCGAGGTATTTTTGAGGCTCTTATTTACGGTTGCCCAACAAAGCAATTTTCGGCCGTAGAGGTGTTGACTTCGCAAAATGCTATATAAGGTAACGAGTTACGTTAATTTAGGCTTGCTATGGCAAACTAGAAAAGTCATAATGTAGGATATTATTTCGAGAAATTAGATGCAAAAGTATGTAAATGATTAAAATAATATTAACATTTATTAACAAAATCTTTATGTTTATAACACAACAAAGTACATGTATTGTCGTTTGCGAGGAAAGCCAAATTAACTGTTGATGATGCTGCATTGCTTTGGTGGGAAACCGTGAATAGTTGTTATTTATGCTATGTTTTGGTATTTGATAATATGATGATAAATTGATAATTTTATTTGTTGCAGAACGAATTAACTGAAAAACAAGGCCACTCCATTCATATTGCAAACTGTGCAGCAGTGTTAATTTTTCCCATCGTGTATCTTTCTATATTTTTGGTTCATCCTCTTGGAGCATCTGTAGCTCTTGGAGCTTATAGCATCGTTTTCTTGAAGCTCGTTTCTTATTTACAAGTGAATCGTTGGTGCCGACAGGCTAAGGGACCTAAACGTTCCGTTTCAAAACGAAGGAGATCAGTTTCATTAAGTTGTGAGAAACATTTTGATTACTAAAAATGTACATTATTATAGCACAATCTAATATATAAGTATTTATTTAGCTATGCCAAATAGTTTGTCTCCAACAACAACGGATACATCATTAATTTGCTATCCAAATAATTTAAGTATTAAAGGTATTGTTAGCATAATAATCTAATGCACCAATAACTTTGATATTATACAAGGTCATTTCGTTTTAGATATATATTATTTTATGTTCGTGCCAACACTTTGCTATGAATTGAATTTTCCTCGCTCATCAAGAATTCGTAAACGTTTCTTAATAGCAAGGATAGTTGAAATGGTAATTTAAAGATTTTAAATCTACTATTCCTTATTTATTTTTTAAACTGTTTTAATCAAATTTGAAAATTTCTAAACTCGGTATTTTAAATTGGTGTGGCTGCATGATCTTTCTTGTTCTTTTCAGTTGTTTTTGATGCAATTGCTATTGGGGCTTATCCAGCAGTGGATGATGCCTACTATTCGCAATTCAATGACTCCTTTTAAAGAGATGGACTATTCACGAATGTTGGAGCGTCTTCTAAAACTTGCTGTACCCAATCATTTAATCTGGCTATTGTTTTTTTATTGGTATTTTCATTCGTGCATGAACATGGTGGCAGAGATCTTTCGGTTTGCTGACAGAGAATTCTATAGAGATTGGTGGTAATTGGTGCATGTTAACACTTACACGTTATTTGGATTTAAATGCTATATAATATTGGGCACTATTTTGCTTAATGATACTTCGTCATCATTAGCCTATATTGTGGACTAATCATTAATGTTTTACTCTAATTCAAATAATATTTTTAATGGGCACTTGCAGTATTTATAATAACATAATTTGCTTTTACTTAGGAATTCAGAAAGCGTGGAATATTTTTGGCAAAACTGGAATATTCCAGTCCATCGTTGGGCGGTTAGGTAATTAAAAATTTGAATATTAAAGCTAAAAATATTGTAATACAGTATAATTTTTGTTTAGGCATATGTATATACCTTTAGTTAAAAATGGGTTCTCCAGAAATAACTCATCAATTGCTGTATTTTTAGTTTCGGCATTCTTTCATGAAGTAGGCCTACTTTGTTTTCTTATAATAAACTTATTATACTGTTCATTTTTTTTCTTTTAGTACTTAGTGAGTGTTCCTTTGAAAATGTTCCGATATTGGGCATTTTTTGGAATGTTGAGTCAGGTTAGTTAATTTAAATTACTTGAATTTAGGGGTTTAAAAGTAAATATTTTCTTAATTAAGGTTCCGTTTGCTTGGTTTTCCGGGAAATATTTAAATGGAAAATACGCCAATATGGCTGTGTGGTTATCACTCATAATCGGTCAGCCGTTAGCCATTCTAATGTACTATCATGATTTTTACGTCCTCTTCTACGACGACGAGTATGACGAATCCGGTATTTAATTGTATTTTAAACAATCCATCGATGTCGACGGGTAAATGTGCCAAATTGTATTAAAGAGCAACAATATTTATTTTTGGATAATTTTAATTTTGATAAAAGTTTAATAATATGCAAAAGTCATTATTCACAGTGATATAGGTAAATGCCATTCATATCATTTAGCATAGCGTATTTGCTGTGCAGGCAATAATTACGTCAATTATCCTTACAGTAATTAACGTATTTTGTTATTTGTTTGCTTGTAATTGAAATGGAATAAAAAAGTAAAAGTTGTTGACTAGAAAATTTTCTGTTCCTAATGCGAGTAAGCAAAGATGATTTATTTTAAACGATATTTTGTGGATGAGAATGAATTGAATCTCGCTTTGCTAAACGTGGTTTTTCAGAAATCCATCCGTTTGGAGATGATTCAGCGACGTTATTTGGCAAAACGTGTGAGTACGTGATAACTTGTTCGTAATTATTTTCTACAGGTTTTGAAGTTTGTTCAGACCATCGCCTGGCATTTGAACTAGATATTTCGTCATTACCAATTTTTTCTGAAGGATTAATTTTAAAAGCCCAAACTCGATTATTTTGTTGTGTTTCAGATTGGTCTTTATCAGAAATTTGAAAGCTGGTTTCTAAATTAGAATCTACATTATCTAACTCATTATTTTTTTCATTTGAGCTCCAAACGTAATTTATTAGTAAACTTTGGCGTTGATTTTCAGTTGAATTTTCTGCATATTTTGCCTTTTGAGGCTCATCATCACAATTGTTGAAATTTGAAATTACTCCCGCTGATATTTCTAAAAGATTAATACAAGTTTAATTTTTTAAACAAATTTGATGAAAATAACTTGCCATTTTCAGTATTTGAAATCGTCGAACTAGCTTCATTGACTAGCTTTTTAGGAGATTGTGAATCACTTGATTCTTCATTTTTAAGTTGTGGGAAATAGTCATTGTCCTCAGCATCCACAATTTCAGCAACTTTGTCGTTGTATTTAATAGCAACCTTACGTTGCTTAGTTTTAAAACTCACTGGACTCGGTTCATTTGGTACTACATCAGCTCTACTTGGGGTTCGGCCCTCTGGATGAATAGCAGCTTGACTCTGGCGTAAAGCTGGCGAAACCTGATTCTTCTATAAAAATAAATAATTTTAAAAAATATATTTTTGAAGATGTATTCTATATTACCGTTTGTCTGTTGCAGGGGATTTTCTTGCTACATTCACCGACTTGCCTACGGAATTTTAATTGAGCATTATTGATATCTTTGTTCGTCGTTTCTTTTTTGGTCATCATCTGGTAAGTACTTAAACCTTTGAACACTAATAGTTTAAGAAGCCTTTATTATTTATTTATATCTATGAAATTTAAAGTTCGCTTTACCTAAATAAATATGAAAACAAAGGAGATGACCTAATAGCAAGGTACTTATTACAGTTAACCCCAGTGTGATAAATATGACGGTTAACCAAGCGGTATCAGATACCGAGGCAAATAAAATAGTTAGAGCTACATAATAAAAAAAATTAAACTTGAATTTGCTAGTTTAGAATAAGCAAGTTAGTGTGACCAACTGGCACTTTGATGAGTAGCAAGGTTATCTTCGCTAAATGGAGCCAACCATGAAGGATTTAAGTAGTACATCGAGATGCAGACTGCTGAAAAAATTGCGATGAGTAAACAGCCAATCCATGCCGAACAGAGACAGATTAGGAATAATCTACAAATTAAATTGGTTTACGTGATTTACGTAAAGATCATTTAGCGAGGTCTCCCTTACATATAATTTCTGCCTCCTACACAAGTATTAAGCCATTTGCAATGATGATCAAAATCAGAAATGCATTTGTTACAACGGCTGCAATGTTTGGTATTCTTTCCTCTAATTAAAAATAATCAATGTATATACAGAATTATACAGATAGAACATTAGTGACAAACTTACACAAAACAATTGCATATATGGCAAAATTGATCTTCGATAACGTGTCTATGTTTGCTACGATCAAAACCAGGTCCCTTATTTGAAGGGTTGGGATTCCATGTTTGTAAAACATTTTCATCTGAAGGGTTAATGGCCGTACACCAAACGTGTGATATCAGATGAATACATAAAATAAATATATTAAACTAGAAATGGCATTAAGAACAACATATTATAAAGCATTTGTTATTGTTTATAAGTGATTAAAGTAAGACGAAGGATACGAGATAGGCAAATATCGTTAAGAATGAAGGTAGCGAAGGTACAATTGCACCGATATAACCCAGTTGTATAAAAACCAAAACCAGCCACACAACTACTTGGTAAGGATGAGGAGGCCACGAAAATCCATTTGTTCGGCGGTCAATCGATGTAGCCACCCCATTAGATAATTTGGACATTCTTTTATGCGAACCAAATCTTCACAACCCAATTTATATTCCTTAAAAGCACATTTACATGTAATATAGCTTTTAAAACATTTAAATAACTAAACGACTTTATTTACCTATTTAAGTGCATATTATTTCTTGAAAATGGCATAAACAATACAACATAATCACAAATAATTTATTTTATTGACAATCACAGCTTCTGGCAGCTCGCCAGCATCTGCGTTGCGCACCCCGTACCGCAATATTCATTACTAATGTTCAACTATTGGCACGCGAACCCATAATAAATGTTTAATTAAGCTGAATAATAACAACCGAATTTAAGCTCCACACCCACAATATGATGCCATTTCCTCAAAATTATAACAAAGTTGTGTTCGTATACTTTAATTTACCACTTTAAACACAATAATAATGCTAATATTATCCAATTACAAGCACATTTAAACGAAATTATTCATTTCACAACTATTGTAATTATGGGCTCTTGAACGAAAACTTTGGGAGTCTATAATGAATGTATTAAAATGACTTCTCGAGTAAATATTATAAGATTCCTATGCATTGGATGATATACAATTTAAAGATTAAGAAATTAAAAAATATATATATTGTAACTTTTCGCAATTTCAATTTAAAGTTTAAGTTTTAAAAATTATTGCTAATTAATAATTAGCGGAGATGAGATAGGTGAGGATAGGTAAGGGCGCGTGAGTTCAAACGCGTTTTGAAGCGCTTTCTCAACGCGCAACTGGATTCTACAGTAGCGTTGCGATGGAATACGGCCATGCAACCATAGAATAATAATAATACAGTAATAAGCAAAATAGGTTTCACTTGACATGAAGAGTATACACAATACACGTTGAGAAATGAATATCTAATTTCTCAATGTTCGGAACCAAAATCAAAAGTCATCTATCTACTTGGATAAAATAAATACATCATTATACCACGCTCATAAACGATTTGGGGATTTGAAGCGGACAATGTAACTGCGATCGTGATTGGGTGACGTCATCTCTCATCACTTTATTTTTTTCCCCGATAATTAAAAGTTTGATTCTATAATCATAACCGCGGTGACGTTTTTATTAATTTGAGCGAATTTAAATAGAATTTAGTTTTTTTCAAATTGAACCGGGATAGGAGTTTTAAAATTAAAAATTGGTGAAGTTATCGGGCAAGATGGCGGCAGAGTTTGAGAAATCAGCCAATCAGCATCGAGCTTAAATCGCTCGCTGAAATATTGGAGCGGAGTAAGTCCAAACAACAACGGTTTCCAAAAAAAGACGCTGGATTTTTTTGTTTTTATTTATTAATGGATTTAACTCAACGTGATATTGAAGTTATGGCAAAAATCAACGAAAATGCTTAAAACGAAGACATTGAAGAGAAATGGAAAGGAAATTATGCTTGAGATGCGGAGAGCCTTGCGCGATCACGTGACGCAGCAGCCCGCTTAGCAATGGCGGCTTATGGAAAATTTCAGCATTGGAATTTAAACCCAGATGGGGTGTGCATAAAAGGCGGTGAAACCAAATCTTATTTCTTGATTACTTACTCGAAACTTTTCTAGTGCATATTAAGCTTTAATTAAGATGTCGTCGAGAGGCAGAAGAGGAAGGGGACGACCGCCCAAAATTCCATTGTCTTCTCGGGGCGGACGCCACAACGCTGTGCAGAAAAAACCCAACTATTTAGTGAGCGGATCGGGGGCCCACAGTTCTCGAAATGTTCCGCAGCAACAGTTTGACATTGTAAACAGTGAATATCGCAGGGAATCACGAGGACGTGCAGGTAGAGAAGCGGCTCATAAGAGTCGAAATTTAATTCAAAGAATAACGGAAAGTGACAATGACAGTGATGATCAGCAGGAGAACGATCGTGGCGATGACGGTTCTTCGAACGAAAGTGATTTCGCGCAGAATGAAGAGGCGGACTCGGAAGTTGAAAGCGTAGAGTCGGACGTGGCCAGCGTGTATTCGCACAGTAGTTTTAGTACAATAAATAGCACACCAGGTAAACGTAAGTATACGAGAAGAGCGAAAAGCCCCACACCGATTTGGTTGCAAGATCGAGACTATCCAAAACTTGAATTACCGAAATCGTCCGAAGACTTGCTTTTACCAAAGGAACATTTATTTAAAGCTTTAGGTATTTATGAAGTCGTGCGACGTTTAAGACATATGGCGAGACTTTCACCTTTTAGATTTGAAGATTTTTGCACTATTTTGGTGAGTGACGAACAGTGTCATCTATTGGCGGAATTGCATGTGTCACTTTTGAAAGCTGTATTAAGAGAAGAAGATGTGGTGAATACAATGTTCGGAGCTCACGATCAAAAAGATTCGATTAATATTCAATTGTTTTTAATGGACGGTATGACATGGCCAGCTGTATTGCAATATTTCCTCGAAAGTGATCCGGAATATAAACCGGCTCTTTCCGCGTTTAAAGAAGGCGAATATCCATATACTAATTTAAAGAATAAATTGCTGGTTCTACAATTCCTGTGCGATTTATTTCTCACCACTTCGCAGGTGCGCGACGAATTAACGTACGAAGGAGCAATTCAATACGATGATCACTGTCGAGTTTGCCATCGATTAGGTGATCTTTTATGTTGTGAAACGTGTCCAGCAGTTTATCATTTAGCGTGTGTGGATCCACCGATGGAAGAAGTACCGGCTGAAGACTGGACGTGCGCCGTTTGTAAATCCCATAAAGTAATCCATAACCTGAAAATTTATAATTATGAAGTTTTGTAATTTATTGTATCTTTCGCTTAAGGTTCCTGGTGTAAATGATTGCATTTCTGATATGGAGAAAAGTGGTTTGCTACCGAGGCACGAACCACTGGGCTACGATCGGCACGGTCGGAAATATTGGTTTTTGTGCCGCAGAATATTTGTGTATGTTTTTGTTATTTTAATGCGCGTTTAATTCCAATTAATTAATAATGAATTTTAAAGGGAGAATGACGAAGGGGATATTTATTATTACTCCAGTAAGTTACAATTTGAAGAATTATTGGAAGTGTTGGATTCGAATGACTTGGAAGCTGATTTATGCTCGGTGATCGAGAGCATGAGAGATGAAATTGTTCGGCAAATAGAAATTACTGATAATTTGACTATTACTTTTCGAGGAAATCGAAAAACATATTTCGAAGTTGATAATGGTATGTTCTTTATGTTTATTATTGAATGAATAAACATGCATTTATTTGTAGCTAACATTATTCGTCTTCGAGCGGAAAGGGAAGCGTTGAAAGCCAAAGAAGCTGAAAAAATTGAAGAGAAACAAGAAAATGAAGCGATGGATGAAAAAGATGTACAGGAAAGTGACGCCGAAAATAAAATGGAGGTTGAAGATTCCAACAAACCAGATGGAAATGAAACGCAAACCGATTCTACAACGCCTGCTAATTCTGCTAAAGGTAGTTTACTTCATGCATTTATAGTTTTTTCATTACCGTACTGTATTAGTAAATTTTTTGATTTTTAATTAGACGGAGATGGAGTGACTACGGATGAAGAAGGTGTAAAAAAAGAAGGCATGTTTAATTTTTTACACATATTTGTTTAAATCGATTTAACTTGTATTTTGTAATTAAAAGATGGTAGCACTAAGAGCAGTTCTAAGAAATCTGAAGGTGAAGGTGGCAAAGTGGGAGTGGTAACTCGATCTAAAACGGGTTCGCTGCATCCAAGGACTTTCAATTTAGAGGACTTGAAAACTCGGACTGTGTCTTTGTTGGGAAAGAAAGATGGAGATAAAGATGGAAAAGAAGGCGATTCGTATTTAATAATAAATAAGGAAGGTGAAATAACGCGAGTGCCTAAATCGAAACTTGTAGCTGGCTCGGCTGGGAATTTTGTTTACAAGCTTGGGTGCGATGGTACCTACAAAAATTACGTAAACCAATATACAGTGAATACTCTCGCTTTGAATAAACCTCAACATGCGGAGGAAAGGGATAAAAGACGGCATTTATCGCATAAATTTAGCCTTACAGCTGCAAGCGAATTTAAATGGAATGGAAGCGTTTATGGTAATTTACTTTTGTCATTTTTTTATTTAAAAAATGTTTTAATGTTTTTAATGTAGGTACAAGGGCATTGTGTGTGGCAACTTTACGGCAAACTATTGTTCAATTTGAAAATGCTTTAGCCGCTCCGTTGCTACATCCGAATTGGGGTCTTCATAGAACAAATTGGTTGAAGGCGGTTAATAGCTGTACTACTCCAAGAGATTTTGCTTTAGCTTTAGCAATTTTGGAAGCATCAATGAAACCAGTTTTATTTAATGGAGTTTGGCATGATTCTTTGGGTACATTTAAATTTTCCACAGGTTTTCCTTATTAATTTTAACATATCATTCAAATGCTTAGGGCATGTAACGTTAAGGCGGTCTACAGCTTTGGAACGAGAAGAAAGAAAAAAACAAGAGAAACGGGAACGAAAAGATTATGAAGAAGATCCTGATAAATCAATGTGGGTAAAATATCCTTTGGGGTTAAGACATCAAGTAAGTCAATGTTATACTGTATTTATAAGTGTAAATTCATGTATTGCAACGGTGACAATTTAATTTAAGGTATGGAAGCAAAAAGGGGAGGAATACAGAATTACTGGTCATGGTGGATGGACGTGGCTACATATAGCCAGATCGCACAAACCTTTATCATGTTTCAAAATGGGGCTACGAGGAGGACCTTATAAATTAGTCATAACGAAACGTAAACATGAATTGTTGCAGATTTTAATTTTGCATTAGTTAATACAATTTAATTTCAGGTTTTGATAAGTCTAAAGTTGATTTAAATATTGTTAAAAACGAATCCCCTGAAGGAGAAACAACAAAAGCAAAAGTTGATAAATCTGAAGAGAAAACCGAAAATGATGTAAAGTGTGAAAAGATTGACGAGAATACCAAACCTACTGCCACAATTGGGAAAGAAGTCGAAGAAAATAAAATGGAAGTTGATGATGTGAATAAATCTATCGAAAAAACAGCCGATAAAAAACTAGAATCGGTTAATGAGAAATCAAATACAAGTTAGTAAACGTTTTTCATGATAATTATGCTTTTTTAGATTGAAAAAAATATTTTTTTCGTAGCATTTGCAGAGGCGTTAGCACAGAGTAGGCAGGAGATCGATAGATACGAATTAGTTGACGTGTCAGCGGGTTTAGCAGCCCAAGTGCGATTAGTTTACAGAAAAATTGCACGACCCACCAAGCTTGACGGCTTTTTAGAAAGGAGAGTTCAAATGGAACAGTTTAAGAAAATGAAAATTGAAAAGTCAGATGAATCGGAGCCTAGTACTTCATCCGGTACTTCCACTTCTGTTGCCAGTGTATCTACAATAAAATCTAATCAAGTTCTACAACAGACTCCGTTAAGAATTAATTCAACGCTATTAAAAATGAAACTGGACGAGAAGCGATTTCCACCACGGCTCGCCGCTGGTCTCAAAATTTTGCCTGCAGTTAGACCACTGCCAAATGGAGACATTAACCCTAATTCGTTATTGGAAGACAATTTTAAGGTTAAACTTATTGTCACAGAAATGCAACAAGTTGAAAAACATTACCGGTGTTATTCTACTATTTGTTCAAAAAGTACAGACATTATTGACAAAAGTGAATGTGATTGCTATTCTGTCATGTGTAGATATGCTCAAGCAGTTTATGATCGAAGTAAGTCATCGTCATTGCCAAATTCAACTAAGCAAACGTTAACAGCACCCCAGCTTTATGTTTGCAATATTTCTACAGTTGAGAAAGAATTTATGCATTCATCTCATAATACTGATTCAAATTTAACTGACATTAACCATAAAGTCACTAAAAACACGGAACCGAACTCTATTTTGCTTTCTGAGAAAAAAGAACTTATCAAGCCGGTCGTAAATAATTGTAAAAGTGAAACGGTAGATCTTTCTGACGAACCGATCTCGGTTGACGATGAAGATAAACCGGGCGATAAAGCCGTAAATATAACTGAAAAACCCGGTAATCCTGAAAAGTCGGATAAAGATTTAAAGAAGAAAGCGGATGGTGAAGAACTTCCTTCAACTTCTGGTCGTATATACTTGGCTAAAATAACGAAAGTTATCAATAAAAAGAAAAAACCAATTAAGGGAATTTTACCGGTTTGTAGTAAATATATTACCAACAAAGGTAAGAAACAGAGCATTTTTGTCCTACCTCACCATGAAATTCATAAACTAGCGAGGCGCGGAGGTAATAAGGAAGTTACTGGGTTCAACTCCAATGCCAAACCTAATGCGTACTCGTGGCCCTATCCTTGTGCTCGCCCTGCTTTTAAAACGTGTTGGCGTTTGCGAACGCAAACCTTGAGAAGTATTCATGGTGCCGCGATGCAACTTAAAATCTTGTGGGCTTCTATTCGGTGGGATGACATGCAAGCTAAACCCCCGCCAGGTGGTACGAACACTATGACTACGGAAACTGAAGTTGTGACAGTGGAATTGTTGAAACGACGTGATGTTGGTGCTTTCGGTTTACGTTCTGAATTCTTAGTTAGGAAAATCATCGTTCCTATTGATCTTCCTAGTAAACCTAGAGGTAAATATTATTTTATTTATTTTATTAAAATCATTTTTTTAATTTATTTGTTATTAGAAAAACCAACTTCGCAAAGGAGTGGATTGCGAGAAAGGAAGAGACCGGAATCTCCTCAAAATCGAGGGCCGTCAGTAACTGAAGGGTGGGTTCCAGAAGAGGAACTTGAGTTGTGGGAAATAAAATTATTTGGTGATAGGTATGTAGAAGATTCTGATTAATGAAACGGTAAGTCACGATAATTGTGTAACTAATAATTGTTTTGTAATGTTAGATTGGAGAAGCAGCAAACTGCATTGAGAGATAAGTTAGCTCAGCAACAACAACAACAAGCCTCGCAGCATATAAAGGCGCAATTAGAAGCCAACTTAAAATTACAGCGGCAAGCTAATCAACAAAAAAGATTAGTGGAACAGCAAACTTCTAAAATAATTATAGGACCCTCTTCTTCGACGTCTACAACTCCATCGTCCTTAATATTAACTCCTGGAACGTCCAATTCAACCGCAAAAGTAAGTATCAAGTTGATCTAAAAATGACTGAATCAAATCGTCCAATACAATATAATTATTATTAGATTATCGGGACACCGATTAAAGTGTCTACAACAGGAAGTGGCATTGTAACTGTTGCTACAACTACCGGAAAGACGTATTGTGGAGTCAGGCGTATTTTCACCACTAAAGGTTTGAAACCAGTCACTACAGGCAAGTTATTATTATATTGCTAATTAACTTGTGTTTTATTATTTTTTGTATAATTTGCAAAATTAGCTTCTCCCACCACGACAGTTGTCACAACTACTGTGTCACCAAGTGGAGTTAGGTTGCCAGTTAGCGCCACTATATTACCCAAAACAAACCAAACCATCATTGCTAGACCGACAACCCCGGGAATAATAAGTTCTCAAAGGCCAGGATCGTTGATACAAGTTCGACCTGCTATCGGACAGGCAACGCCTGGAGTCAGACCAGGAGTGTTGCAACCTGGTACACCTCAAACTACAACTATTCGAGCTCAAATACAAATTATTCAGGGTCCAAATGGCCAGTTTCAAGTTCGTGGACTTCTTCCTGGTAACTTTTTTAGCTTCTTTTGGATGTAGTAGTTTAATTGAAACTAATTGCATTAAATTTACGATTTTAGGCCAACAATTAGTTAAGTTAAATGATGGACGATTTCAATTATTAAATATGCCAGTTCAGCAGGCTGTGACTGGAAATACTACTGCTGCAACAATAGCAACTACCGTTGCAACATCTACGGCCTCAGCTACTCCTACGATTCAAATTTCTGCTATTCGTCCACAATCTAGCGTTGCACCTACAATTCAATTAATTGCTCCTCAACCTCAAGGAACTGCAACGGCTCAATCGCAAGCAGTTGTTGCCACTACTGGTGCTACAGCAACTGTAGCTACCATTTCAACTCCTCAACTACCTAGGATCATTCAAATTAGACCTCAACTTGGTGGAACTCAAACTGTTCAAATTCAACCTCAAGTTCTCCAGGCGCATTTACGTGGATCTCAATCAGCTGCATTACAGGCGGCGTTAGCCTCGCCTCAAGTACAACAAAAAGTAAGTTATTTTTTTTTTTTTTAATTAACGTCGTTTAATTATTCTTACAATATTACTTTTTTTGAAGTTATTGGCAGCCGCACTTCAAAGTTCAAATGCAAACTCTCCTGCAACTCCCATAGTGGTCCAGGCTTCGACTTTGAATTCACCAGCAAAAACTTCATTAATTGGAACAAAAAGCGTCGTTACTAAGCCAATTATTACAACACCGTCAAAAGCAGTTGTTACAGCAATTGCTCCTGCTATATCGACTACCACTTCTGCTTCCAATACTACTTCGCCAATTGTTTCTGTGGTTTCTAAGGTTGTTCAAGCGATAAAACCTAACACTACTGCTGCCATTGTGACGTCTACGTCACCTACAACATCTCCTTCTACATTATTAACTTCAACTGTATCGCCTTCCTCAGCCAGTGCACCTACCGGATCTCCGCAAAAGTTTATTCTCACTCCTCAGATGACGCAACAAAGTATGTTCAAATTTTTCTTTATGTGAAAAGTATTTTATTGAATTTTGATTTATTGGAATTTAGTTATTCGGCAAGCGTTAACCAATCCTAATACAACTCCTGAAATTCAAGCGAAGCTTTTGGCACTTCAAAGACATCAACAACAGCAGCAAAAATTAAAGGAAACAGCCTTAGTGACTAATTCTTCACCTAAACTAATTAAAACCACGGCAGCAGTTGTGACCACTGGCAGTGCCGCTGAATCTGCAACTCTTAATATAAATCAAGCTATTGATAGGAATAGAGGAAAAACACTTACTCCTGAACAAAAGGAAGATAGTCAAAGGTTAGTTGTCGCTTTACAATTTTAGATTAGTCACACTTTTATACTTAAAATTTTAAATTGATTTTTGGATGTAGGGTGCTTGCATGTCAACAGGCTCTGAAATCTATTCTCGATAAAATTGAGAGAGAGGAAAAACTGTCGCAAAGAAAATTAAAACAAAAGGAAGAAGCCGAAGAAAAAAGATTAAAAGCTCTATCTCATAAACTTCAAAATATCCTTTACAAACACAAAGAAGTACTCAAAAAGGATATTTTGAAAAAGAGAGCAGCTCAGGAAAGGGAATTACAACATCAAATTCAGGTTGAATTAAATTTTTTTTTACTATTTTTGAAATGTTTTTCAAATCAACATTTTAATATAGGAGGAAATTAAGGGAGAATTTAACTCGAATCTCAATCGGGAAAAATCTCCTAAATCAACTCTTAAAAAGAAGCGAAAATCGTACTCTAGTGAAAGTGATACAGCTTCAGTCAACATAAATAGCGCGTTGTCTGCGCCACAAAATAAGAAGCAGAAGTTGAATTCTCAACTGCCCACTTCGACTTTAGCGACGCTTTCAGCTAATAATGTGTTAAATTCACCTTTGCTGGATGGAGCTCCCAATAACGTCCTCTCAGGTCCACCTTCCTTTATACCGAAAGAAAAAAGGTTGTATTGTGTATGCAAAACACCTTATGATCAAACGAGGTAAGTCGGGAGTTGTGGCGGCACTAAAGTTATAATTGCTTTATAGTTTTTTGTAATTATAAGATTTTATATCGGTTGTGATTTGTGCTCTAACTGGTTCCACGGCGAATGTGTGAGCATAACGGAAGAGAAGGCTAAGCATCTAGATGAATATGTTTGCGAAGAGTGCAAAAAATCGAAAGATAACAGCGCTACTGAGGAACTGTACTGTTTGTGCCGTCAGCCTTACGACGAATCTCAGTTAGCAGCATTTTTTTGTTCTAGCCTTGCTTTTCGCGTGCAGTCCATTTTTTACGTGCTCATATAATAATTTATTATTATTCTTTTTAGGTTTTACATTTGTTGCGATCGATGTCAGGATTGGTTTCACGGTCGGTGCGTTGGTATACTACAGTCGGAAGGTGATACCATTGAAGAATATATTTGCCCAAACTGTCAAGGAAATTCAAAAATCAACAATGCTAACTTGAAATTATTAAACGGAAAAGATATGGAAGATCTTAAAAAATTATTAAAGAGTTTACAAGTAAAATTGATTTTCTTGCGTTGTGGAAATTGTTATTTTTTGTTTTAACTTACCTATTCTGTAATAGAACCACAAACAAGCTTGGCCTTTTCGACATCCTGTTGATTCAAAAGAGGTGCCTGATTATTATAAAGTGATCAAGGATCCGATGGGTACTGTTATGTTTTTTTTTTAAATTTTAATTGCAAACTTTCTTCATACAAAATTATGTTCTGTAATTACTTTTTTTTTAGATTTGCAAACTATGGAAAAGAAGTTAACCAACCGGCAATATCAAAAACTAAGCGATTTTATTTGTGATATGACTAAAGTTTTTGATAATTGTCGGTACTATAACTCCAGGGATTCCCCATTTTATCGTTGCGCCGAATCACTGGAAGCGTTTTTCGTGCAAAAGATAAAAGCTTTCAGGGAGAAATTAACTGACGTATGACGTTGACATTTCTCATAAAAACCTTGAGTACAAAGCACTTGTGCCGATCTTGGTAATGTAAATGAAGATTGTCATAATATTACGTGTGAACGGCTTTAACTATCAACTTTTAATTTACGAGTGAAACTTAAACGTGATTTTGTAAGTTATGTATAATTATGGAAATTGATGTCTTAACATTTTCATCGCGTGCTCGAACTTATGCCCGTCGAAGTGGGATTTTACTAGCATCAGTTAATCAATTCATCTGTTCGATTCTCCGTAGAAGTTAATTATAAGATTAGGATTCGTCATATGTGATAATGTCAACGAATTCCGCCAGCATTAGAACCATCACCGTCATGCACTGTTTACTGTGTAACACACATCACCACTAAAACTTTTTTTATAAAGTAATTCTGATGAATCGTGATGCAGGTATTTATCGGTTCATGGTATGCATTCATCACGTCAAACACTTGGCGTAATTGTCATAAACAATATAATAATGAATTCGAATTTGAGATGCAAAATAATTATTAGAAATGATCGTTTTAAAGACATTCCCATGTGGATTCCAATGTTGGATAACTTTGTATCCTGATTGAAAAAATTAATTAAAACTGTTCTTATTTCATTTTTTAATGTATTTAAAAATGGATGGCTGCATTGTTTTTATTTGTTCTGTAATTTAAGTCAAGGATTTATAAAATCAATTATGAAGACGAAGTTTTATCACAAAATTACGAAATTTCAATAAAACTTTAATTAAATGATGTCAAGGTTTATTCATGTACCTGTGCGTCATTATTATTTTGACGTATTCCCGCATGCGCGTTGATTAATCTTGCTTCCGGTTTTCAAAATGGTGGGTGTCGGTGTATTATTTTAATTTTCTCTGTTTATTTGTAAGAAAAATACGTTAAATTTCGTTGAGGTTGATCTTATTATATTTAGAAATTGTGGATAACGGTTAAAGCATATTTCAACCTTTTTGAAAATGACCAAATTTGTAAGATAATCGAAAATTTTAAGAAGAGCAAGTGAAGGTAATCATAACTAAGTAAAGGTCGGCATGCACCTTTTCAGATGTGATAATTATGTAACATCATTACAACTTATCTGAATTAATATAAGATTAAGGTAAGTTGTAATAATGATACTTATTAAATCTTTGTTATTGTTAAATTATAAAATTCATAATGTTTTATTTATAGGAGAAAACGATGTGCATTCGGTTTAAATGAAACTCTTATTAAAATGTCGACATTCGGTACGAATTTAATCCTGTTGATGCTGTTGGTTTGCATAATTCATGTAAATGGATTACCGGTCTTGTCGGAATTATCTAGTAAGTATTGTTGATATTAATTTTTGCTTAAGCAAAATTTCTGACAATGATTTGTTTAACTGGGCTGTTATCTGCCTTATATCTGTCAAAAATTCGGTTAGATGAAGTGATAATTTATTGGTTGTAAAGGTGTTTGTTGTGTAATCAGATTTATTTTTTAATTATATCTTCATTAAATAATATTTCAAAACAAGTTCGTCATCATTATAAAATGTGATTTTTTTTTCCCAAAATTTTTTTTTGAAGATACCTCGGAAGTAGTTGCATCTAATCCAATGGCTGCATTTATTGGAATTATAATTGGTATTGGGACCGTAGTGTGTTTAGTGGTTACGGTGGTAGTGTGTCTTTGCAAATGTTTTTCGAAACCTGAGGTAACGTTTCTTAAATTTGAATCAAATTTAAATTTGAAGTTATATGTTGCTTTTATTTTAGCAGCCTGCACAAGTTCTCCAAAATGGTTTCCCAATGAGTTCAACAGTAAGTTCGACGCTAAACTCAGCGGATTCGAGAGAGTTTACCATGTTTCCACCTCCCGGAGGAGGTCAATACCCAGTAGGAGTGGATGACGTTTATTTTGAGCCCTTGCCTGACTTGAGAACCCTAAATCAGCAAAGAGCTCCACAAGGTGATCGTCCTCGCCCTGTCATGTTTAATCACGTAGCTGGAAGGAATTTATCTTTCCAAGATTGGTTTGGTAAGCATCTTTATTTTTACTCTAGTTAAGTTGATAAAACTCGCAATAAAACCAAAATAAATAAATAAATGAATAATTTTCTTGCATTTAAATTATTACATTGCAGAAGATCCTTATGCAAATTTTCCACGCATGAGACTTAAATATGTTCATGAAGTCGGTACGGGATGGTTTGGACAAGTAATTTTTGTGTTAAAAACAACACTAAATGTTAAGAGACATTTCCAATCTTTAACTTGTTAATAGGTTGTTGAGGGCGAAGCTACAAATATTATTCCAAACGAAAAAAAGACTAAAGTTGTTGTGAAGATCCTAATGGCTGGAGCTAATACGACCGATCAAATGTATTTTCTTCATGAAGTAAAACCCTTTCGAGACACTTCGCATCCTAATGTACTGAGGTTATTGGGGAAATGTCTTGAAAGTGATCCTTTTTTAATTATTTTGGAGCATTGCATTTTCGTAAGTTATACTAAATGTATTTTGTACTCACCATTTTTTATAAATTCAGAAAAAATATCTTGTTTGTAGGACGACTTAAAAAAGTATTTAATAAAGCATCGTTCTGAATCGGAATCGCTTTTAAGACGAAATTTCCTTGTACAGATGGTGTGGAATGTTGCGTCTGGTTTGCAATATTTACATAGTTGTGGATTTATAATAACGTACGTTTAATAATAAAATTATAGTCTTGGTATTTTTTTTGTTATTGTTTATTTAATAAATTAATTTTTAATTATTTAGGGATTTAGCAGCTCGCAATTGTTTAGTTACCGCGGACCTCGTTGTTAAAATTGGAGATTATGGCAATAGTTTTGAAAAATATAAAGTATGAACTTTCTTGCTTAGCCTTCAAATAAATTATTTACTAACTTTTTTTCATAGGAAGAATATTACTGTGCTGGTGGGATTGCCGTACCCGTGCGCTGGTGTGCTCCTGAAACGCTAAGGTTACAATTTTATATTTTATTGAATTAATTTATGCTTTGTAGAAAATAATTTGAATAATTTAGGTGCACGGATACTATAATGGAAACAAAAGAAGTTACAGTGGAAGCAAACGTTTGGTAATTTATAAACAAAATACTTACATTACTAAGTAAATAATTAAATTATATGTAGGAGTTTTGGTGTTGTAATGTGGGAAGTGTTTGAGTTCGCTAAACTACCTTATTTTGAACTAAATGACGATGATCTAATTCAAAAAGTTATTATCGAAAAAAGCGAAACATTAAAGCGACCTCTCACTCCTTGTCGGCAAATGGATCATATGTAAGTTTATCATAACGTTTGAAACAGAACAGTAGTAGCTGCGGAAATATTGAAATTATGGTTTTTTACAGCTACCAGTTGATCAGATTATGTCATTTGGACTCTGATAAAAGGCCAACAATGTCCGCGCTGTGTGATGCGTTAGAAAATTTATATTCCTCAGATGAGAAAGGTGATCCAGATATTGATTTCGAGCGTCGTTGGAATCAACTTAATTCGCATACATTCCACGAAAACTCCAATTCCCCGTCTTCCATGTTCTCTTCATTGCAATTAGAGGATGTGCCTCTTTCAGATTTATCTCTAAATTTTGTCGACGTAACACATTCCGATGAAAATGAAGAGTCACATACTCATTCAGAAGACGAAGCGTGGAAGCGAATTATAGAGAGTAGCAAAAAAGAATCGGGAGAGATTATTAAGATGATACAAGAAAAATCACAAAGTGTGCAAGACTTAATGAAATTAACTGTGATAGACATCGAGAGTGGCAGTGATTCCGATGCCGCAGGTGTTAGTAGTGAAGATAGCTTAGGCGATTCTATTACGACTAAAGAAAACGAAATCGAAAGTGGCAATACAAAATCGGTCTCAATAACTTCAATCCCGGTAGGTGCACCATTTGTGCCAGAAATTGTTGTTTACGAAGCGAGTTCTACATTATCGTCTGAGAACTCTGAAATCAAAAATATTTTAAGCTCTAAGCCGAGTACGAGTCAGACCGGGTTTAAATTTGTTTACGGTACGGAGACAATCGACGGTGAAGAAGAGCTCACCTTAAGTGATAATTATAATTTAGAGAATAATATTACTAAACGAAGGACAAGTACTCCTGTTAAAAAGGAAAACTCATTTGTCGTTGTTGATTGCGATAACGAATTGAGTAACAACGTATTTTTCGATTCTCACATGCCATCGATTTCAACTATTAATAACTCAATAAGCATGTCACCCGAAAGTAATGAACTAAACATTAACCAATCATCGCATGGAATCAAGTATTCGGCTACTAACGATAGGGAAGGCTTGTGTTTTGGTGGAAGTTTAGACGAAGGGTTGGAATTATCGGAAGACGATAGCTCCTATTCATTATTAACAACTGATACTAATCGCTCAGAAGAAGAAGATTGCATATTAATGGTGGATTTGGAAACTAATAAAGCGATTCTCGTTGACGCTCCATCTGGAAGTTGGGACGTTCACCGGAACAACGCCGTCGCCAAGGAAGTTACTAATGACGGTGATGATCAAAGCAATAGCAATCGTTTTGTGGTAGAGAGGATAGAAAACAAAGAAGCAAAAGAAAACAAAATTTTTGAGGCAGCTGCAGCGGATGAAGTAAGCGAACAACTAGTCATTGCCAATCCGACGATATTGCAAAGTAAAGGTCACGAGGAGGAGATTATGAGAAGTGAATCGCCAGAATGGGAGGCGTCCACCGAATCGGTGTCTTCGATCATTTCTTCTCCATCTGAGACTTCCTCCTCGAGTTCGGGAGAATTTGATTGCTCCACGGTAAGCTCAAAATAATTTTCCTCCGTTGCCAGATTATTATTTTTATTATTTAATTAATGAAGTTGGGTCCAAATGAATTTTCTTTTTTTTTTTCTTTTGTTAATTAGCAAAAAAGACTGAATAAGATTTTTTAGAGTAATATATAATTATATTTAATTTACAATATTTTAAGTTATTTAAATAGACCTACTGTATGTTATTTTTTAATTTGTTTTTCTTGATTGCATTTGATTTCAATGCTTTTTAATTGTTCAAGGTAAGCGTATATTTATTTAATATTATTATTCGTTAACGTACTATTTTCTCAAAAAAAAAAAAAAGTAAACGCTTGAGAATTCTGTAATATTCTATAATCGCAAAAGCATAATTTTTTTGGTACTGATGGAAATATTGATGAAGCTTGATATTAAGTGCCACTGATTGATATTGTTGAAAATTTAAATAAATTTTAAACTTTTAATATTGACGTAAATGTTTCATTATTGTGCAGTTTTCAATCGGCACTTGATGTAATTACTTAAAAATTAGATTAGTTAAATTGGTTAGCTTTGCTTCCAGAAACTCACTGGAATGTCAAGCGGATTAATTTTGGAATCCTGAAATTGGAGACCGTCAAACATCAGGTACATGTTTGTTAGGAATTTTCTCTTTTTTTTCACATTTGGACCCTCCTTCTGTGCATTAATTTTATTAACAGTGTTTTGTTTATGATTGCTTATAGGCTATCACGAACGATTATTTAAACTCAGCGTATCAAGCATACAAGGATCAACCGGAAACCATTCAATTGTCAGTCTGGGACAAAGACGCAATTCCAACCAAAAGTGTATTGCGCTCGTATAATAGCCTATATCTTAATGTTAGTAAAGGTTTTCAGTAAAAAAATGTTAAGTTGTGAAATATATTATAAATACATGTCTTTTTTAGGAAGGGAAAAAAAATGTTTCATTTTTTCTGCCTAGTGAATCTCTGATATACGAATACCCTAGAGAGCTAGATCTAGATGACGAAAACAACGATGATTATTGTACAAATGAATACGAGGATATATATAGGCCAGCCTGGAGCTACACTAGCGATGATAGGTTTGCGGACTACTCAACCATTGCAGGTAAAAACTAACGAGCTAGATTTTATATTAAACGAGTTATAATAATCAGTGATATCAACGCGTTTCGTTTTAGATTGGGATTTGGGTGTGGAAGAAATGCCGGAATTTGAAGACATTGAAGATTACGAGAATCAAGAAGAGGTTGATTCATCAATTTTAAGAAACACGGTCCCTCCCCGAAACGGTTCTCGTTCTACGTGGGGAGCAATGTATACACTTAGTGACATGGCGTACGAAGAAGAAGACAACGATCATGAAAGTTTGGCACAACCTGATGATTCGTTAAATAATCCTCCTTCATTTGATCTATCGGCCTATTTTTCACATCATAATACCAACGCTTACTGTCCTAACGGGTACGAGTCGTTAGACAGAGATTTTAATGCTACTCCTACACCTGATGAGAACGATGAAAACTTTTGGTTACAAAGGATCATCGCCACTGAAGATCTAATCGAAAATGTTAAGTGCCCTTTTGATTTAATAGATGAAGATGAATCAAATTCTGATTCAAATCAAGATTTTGAAACGTGGGATTTAAACGACACTTTAGGTGATACTTGTAAAGATAACGGGTTAGAATTGACCGAAAACGGTTAATATTTTGCTTTTGGTAGTATGAAAATAATTGGTATACAATGGTAGAAATACTTGGAATGCAATTCCAGCTATGGGGTCAAATTTATTTATTCTGGAATTTAATATTATAGGGGAAAACGCCTTAAATATGTCTTTTCATGGGATTTTCTTTCTTGTTTATATGTGTAAATAGAAAATCGTGCCTTTTAAGAAACAAATTGCAAAGTATAGAATATCATAGCTAAAAGATCAAATGTATAATTATGCTGAAAGACTCGCATCTGTTTATAATGTATTTATTTACAATCCGGTATAGATTCAATACCGTTAAAATTAGTCCACAGTTTAGGCTATTCTCTCTTCCAAACAATAACAATGCCCTAAAAATTAGAAGAAGAAAAATTACTTCGATTTATTGCATTGATTAAATAAAAAAAGTATTCACTTTAGAATCGCTGGAGGCCAAAAGACTTTCGTCGTAATTAAAACACACATCCAGAACTGGCGCTGAATGTCCTTGCAATTTATTTACGCAAGGTCTAAATTCCTTTTCAATATCAAAAAAATATACGCAGCAATCTTCGCTAGCGGATACTATAATAAGGTTTCAATGAATTGATAATGCATCCAATCACATGTAAAGTATTCAACCGCACGTACCTACGCAAGCGCCTTGGCGAAATGACATAATAGGGCAGAAGGAACTGTGAATTCCTAGTCGCGAATGACAAACGTTGAATTTACGTTTCAATTGAAGTCCACCTTCGGCATTGCTTACTCTTTAAATAATGAAACAGACAGTGTAGTGATTAATACAGAAGATAATTATGGGAATGTAAATATAAACCTAAATAGTAAAAGAAAATTGGCAGCTGCGTTGACTAATAAAGTGGGATCCCTCGCTTCCCTGCTGATCCAGTTACGGTAAGATACGCAAGTTATAGCTGCATCTTCTTGAATGTTAAACCTTTAAAAACCATAAATTTACAAGTTAAAAAAAATGAAATGCAATTTCAGCGGAACCTTTTGCTTTTAGTTAATTTCCCTATAGCATTATCGAATTGAAAGGTAGTAATTCCTCCCTAACAATAAAGTAAACAATTGGTTACAGTAATTTTTCAAAGCTCTTAACAATCTGAAAAATTTACTTTATCATCTCCTATCCATAAAATTTTTCCAGAAGAATCGAATGTTAGACACATTACTTGACCATTAATTTTACAGCTACCGTTTCTAAGATATATTCCGGTAGAAATATTTACAACTTGGACAAAACCTTTGCTATTACCTGCCTAAATTATTAGCTTATATTATTATAGTATTTAGCATAATAATTATTGCCAATTTGTACTCCTCTAATGTTAATTACCACTATCATGTTATTATTCATAGGTTGAAATGTACAACACAAAAATTCACTTTTAAACAAATCATCCACCACGCGAAGACAATTTCCGGTTTGAGTTTCCCACAAACGAACCGTTCCATCATATGAACATGAAACTATATGATCGTTGGAAGCGGACCACTCAAAATCTATTTTAAGAATATTTTGAAATGGTAAGTCAATATTATATTATTTATTGTTTGCCTAAAATTCCGGCGGTGTGGCCTTTTAATTGTCGAACTACCGATGGAGGATCGATTGAACAAATAGATAATGTGCCATCAAGAGAACAACACGCCAACTGATGTTTGTCGTTATTGGCAAATCGAACCCGGGTTACTAAAAATACATATGTATTATAAATAAATACTGTGGTGTGTCTTAAGTCATCGTTTTAGGCAACCTGCTTTGGAATGTTGATCAAAGATATGATGCATTCCAGCAAAAGCATAATTCTCTTCTATGGTGGTTCCACCGACAATTGCCCTGCTGGCATTAGCTACGCAAGTAGGCACTAGTCTGTTGTTCCTCGTTAGTGACAACTGCGATGCCGCCCATCTCATATCACTTCCATCCAAAGGATCTCCCACCTATAAATTTGTAATAGTTTCTATAAAAATTCAATTTCAACTCTAAATATCAAAATCACTTGCATCAAGGGTTAATCTACTGCCGGATCTCGCGCTTACACTTAAACTTCGACTCCTTAAACTTCTACAAGAAACAACTACTTTAGTCGCAAAATCAAATACAGTAATTATTATTGAGAATAAAAACCGATTATACCCATGCTCAGTAACCGAGCCATAATTTTGTATTAAAATACTATTTCTCAATTTTAAATATTGTTTGCGTATTGACAAATCATCCTGTAAAACAGCAAACATATAATATTATTTAAAAGACAAGTAATTCATCAAATTACTCTTCATTTTTATACCTCATGTAAAGCACAGTCTCTAAATAGTTGACTACGCCGACGAATGTATAATGTTCCTAACAAAAAAGTACAGTAAATTGAAAAGATATA
>JAQGAY010000520.1:0-25629 GCA_034698085.1 Polydesmus angustus | reverse complement strand
GCAGATAGTAATCGAAAAATGATTATTGGCGACGGAAGTGGTTAATTTAATTCAATGTCAAGCAAAGAGCGATAAAAAGCGATCGATAAAGTACAGAGGTTTTCAACAACGTCGCATCATCAGCCCCTTCGCATCTGGCAATTTCCGGTCACGAGTTCCGGCTCAAAAAACCGAACGCAATAAATGTATTATTGTTGCAATTGAAGTTTGGATAATGAATGACTGTAAGGGAAGCATCAGTAGCAGACTCATAAAAATATAAGATGTATCGGGAGGCACGCGTAAATTATATCTGAGACTGAGGCGCGCACGTCATCACCAGACCCATCCCCCTCAAATCCACTCATACCCCCGTCCCATCTTACAAAAGGCAGCTGTCAACCGCACTTCTGCGCTATTTGCCTATGCATCAGGATCATATTTGCATTTGATGCAACGTTTAAGTATTTGCGGTTTTCATTTTCATAATATCGAACCATTTTTATTGGAAGAAAATGTGAATTTAATCAAAAAATTTAATTTATCAAAAGCAACAACAACCAAAAAAATATTTTCTAATAAAAAGTATTGATAATTCGACGAAGTTTGAAACAATATGATAATCTATTTCAGATATGCAGTATATACAGTGGAACTCCAATATTCGTCACTAATCCGTTCCAGAGAAATTGACGAACATCGAATCTGACGAATATCAGATCGTATTTTCCCATTAAAAATGTTTTAATCCGTTCTCAGCCCTGAATTTTACCTTTAAGAAAAAATAAATTAACCTGCAAAAATATATTACGAGGAATTGCTTATTAATAACACATTAATTACTTAATATTACTTTAGCTTTACCCCAGATTAACTTATTTTTATGTTCTGATGATTTATCAGCATTTTCCGACGAGTCATTAGAAATTTCAAATTTTTTTTTTTTTTTTTGCTATGATTTTTAAAATCCACACTAATAATGACGATCAGCTGACTGAAAGTAGCGTCAAAAGTGTGACGAATATTGAATCAGCGACGAATATTGAACAAGAAAAAACACGACGAATATTGGTGTCGACAAATATTGGAGTTCCACTGTATATAAAAAAAAGCTTGATTGAACACTGTATAGAAAAAAAATATATATCTCGAGATTTATGAGAAAAAATAGCGTATAAAAAATGGAAATTAATTCCTCGGCAAAAATAAAGTATTTGCTTCCAAAAATAATAATAAAAAAAGAGCGAAAAAAATGTTAGTCGAGAAATGTGTTTCTATTCAACATTTTGATTTTGTTACATTGAAAATAAAGAGAGAGTAGGAAGGCGGAGTTAAATATGCAAATAGCGAGTGAAAGAGTGTTTTATAAGAGAGAGAGAACATTTTTGCTCATAAAAAGTGAAATAAAGAAAAATATGTACCGTCCCCGCTACGTGTTCAGATGCGGAAGTGCATAAAATCTCCATTTGCGCAGCTCACACGACTAATAATTCCACTAAATTTCCCTCCCGCACTCTATTTCACATATTTCTTTCCGTTTTTATTTCGACTTTCTGAGATTTTAAATTAAAATTTCTGTCAAGCGGAAGAATGAAAAAAAATCACAAATAAAATACACTCTAGCGACGAGAAACACTTCAACACCTTTTCGTCGTCAACCGAAAAGGAAAATGCGCTTTTGCATACAAAACGCTTTCATAAACTCCTACAATTTATCAATTTTTTAAAATAAAACACGGAAGAACATTTAGGTACGAAAAAAAAATTAGCTCATAAATGCAAAAAAATTACTTTTGTAAGTGCATTTAAAAAATGTTTTAATAATGAATTATTAAAACAAAACTGATTTCTTATTTTATTGGAGTTAGCTGTTTCTTAGTGCTAAAAAACGCTGAACGTTTAAAGTAAACAATGAAAACAGTTTCTTCAGATATTAGAAATAAATTGAACGTAAAATTTAAATATTCAAGGCGAGTTTTAAAAAAATCCACAGCAAGTTTATTAAAGAAAATTTAAAAAAACACTACTTATAATTTACAGCAATCACATTTATATAGTACAAATAATCTGTACTTTACCCATATTGTAACAACTGTATAGATTTTTCAAATTCCTATACTGTATTTAAAAATCAACTGTTGTTCCATGCCATTCAACTATAATCAATGATGACCTACAAGCGAGAGAAAAAAGGGAACGTTAAAAAGAATGCGATTTCTATTTAAAAATTAAGCTTTGTTGATTAATGAAAATTAAGACAAGCCGATTTATTTAGGGATCAAGCGGCAAAAGCTACTACCCTTAAATATCGTGCGCGCATGCGTATTTACATACGAAAAGCGCACTTATTTGCCAAAAACGTGTCGCCATTATCAAATGCAAAACGACGGGGTAATAGAAAATACGCAGATTTTTTCTTGATACAAAGATTGGAAGGCAGAAAATAAGTCATTAACTAATCCAAAAAAGATAAAATCACCCGCTTTACATAATCACTTGCTTCTTCATTTTGTAATTAAAAATCAAAACGTATCAAAATTATTAATTTCAATTTATTTCGAACCAATCTTTCTTTGCTGTATTAGAATAACCATTTTGAAATTTAAGTTTAAAGCTTTAACATACCGGGCGTGCTTAAATGAATTGATCATTTTCATGACGCAATGTTTTATTAAACGAATGTAATAAACTAATTCAGTTTAGTCACATATTTTATAATAATATTAAAATTTAATTTTTTATATTAAAAATGTTCAATGTGACTGCCGTTTGCAGGGCTGGCCACATCAAGACCAAAAAAGGTTTCCGCGAATTTTAATACCCTATAAATTATTTGATGTTTTTCTATCCTCTAATTTTTCTTTATGAACTTTTGCGAATTCAAATAAAAACATAAAATTTATTAGTTTTTAATATTACTTAATTGTTTTTACTTTATAAAAATTTTACTTGAATCTTCATAATAAAATGTAAAAATAAATGAAGGCTTATAAAGCCAACGTTTAGTTAATATTCTTTAAAAACTCAAGTTTTCCAAGACATGGAAATGAATTGTTTTACTAAACAAGAAAATAAATACTTAAGCAGTATACCATTTCCAAAATAGCCAATTAATTATTAGCCAATAAAATGTTGTGGTTTTTTTTTGGTTGTAATCATAATAATATATTAATCCTAGAAAGTAAATTAATACGAATATAAATGTATAACAATATAATGCTTAGTATTACGAGTAGGCTACATTAATATTGATTTGAAAAAACCATAAATTTCGATTTTAACGTAAAGAAAATAGTGACACGTAATCAAATCACAAATTATTATTTTGTACAAAAAATTAGTTTTTATGTATTATTATTGTTCTTGATGCGTGCCATTATTTTAGCATTTAATGACTAACTCCACATACTTTCAAAAATAACAATAAAAACATTTTAATTGCCGTATATTCTAATGCACATACTCAGCAAGTAAATTCATAGTTCGCTTAGATAATAATAAAAAATCCCAGAAAATTCTAAGCGTACGCAGTTGAATAGAGTGACGACAAAAAAAAAATAAAACTGTCAATGTAAAGAAAATAAAACTAATGGCTTTTTTACGCGTTTACACGTGTATTATCTAAAATGAAAAGGCAAATGTAGTTGGATTCGAAATGAAAATCAACTTTGGCTTCTCGTATTTTTATTGACCTGCTCTGACAGTGCACAAAGAATTTTGGTGCTGGCCCAACTCCTTTTTTTTTTTTGCAAGGCCCTTTTCAGCTGCTACTGGGCTCGGGTAGTGGATTTTTATTCATAAGAACAAGCAAACACAAAACTCACAGTCTCTAACCGCACGCGACCTTTGACTCTCCTAAATCCCAAATATTAAAATAAGCATTTGATCGTTTTACACGCCCTTACAAAAAGCCAAATCCCTGTCTAGCACTTACGTCATCAGCGTGACGTCTATTATAAATCAAGGTGAAAATTAAATCCACCTCTCAGTTGTCATCGCTTAAACAACGTGAAATTCGGGAGCTGCGTAATCCAAAGGGCAGAGTGATAGCGTGACTAATGACGTGCATAGAAGGAAGCTCCCTCTGTTGGAGACTATTTATGAGGTCCTAAGATACGAATAATAGGCATTTAAATGAATATGGGCGTGTGCACGTGTATACCGATACAAATTAGCATCAGCCTGGCTGTTACATATGCGTGCACAATTTCTCGCTCATCTTCCTCCGCGCATCCCCACACACACACACATACATATGATAATAATTTCCATAGACAAAATGTGACGCCAGCTGCGACATATTCTATTGTCGCCCCATTTGTTACTCTACATTTCGTTTTACTCCCTGCGCATCACAAATTTCCAGCCAAATCATTTTATCAATTTAATCCTATCAACATTTTTTTTTTCTTTTCTAACTTTTCCCATTTTCTATTTTTACGAAGGCTTTATATTCGGACATCATTTGCGCGCAACCGGAACAGCAGTTTATAGAAAGGATCAAATTTATTTTTGGTAATAATTTACTCTTATTTATAATACAAATTTGCGCATTTTGTCAGTTAGTGCCTCTAAGTTTAAACTGAATAAAACTTATTTTTAAAAGATTTATATTTTATTCCTGTAATTTGAATTGATATAGATATCTATTTTAAAGCAAATTCAAATTTTTTTTAATTAAAAGTTTCTGTTTTAAATTATGCTTAGCTAAAAAAAAATTTTAATAAAAAAAATCTTATTTGGTTTACATTTAAATCACTATATGAACCGCAGATGTGTATGTGTGGTTACTATATTATGCATGCAATAATTACGTGTAAAAAAGAAACGTTAAAGTAAACAAAACCTGTTCTCAAATTTGAATTTTTTAAAAAATATAATTAGCCTATAATACAAAGAAATTGCTTCGTGTTTTAAAATATGTGAGTGACGTGAGTCACCAAAAGTGACGTTGATGACGGTGTCAATATCAATTTTTTAAAATTAAAAGGAGAAGCCTTTTTTTTTTTTGACAAAAAATATATCACCAGCTGTTGTCCAAGTTGAATGAGTTAACGTTGTGTGTATTCTTATAACAATACAGGAAGGCAAGCAAGCAGGCTGAGGCAGGCAGGGTTTCCCCGTTCAGGAGTGGGTTTATGCAACGACGGTACGGTATCAGCACCAGCGGTTACGAAGGCTTACATTTCCAATACAAACAAACAAGCTGTTTGGACCGATCGATTTGATGGAGTTAGACCAGAAGTTGCGTCATGAAAACAAAAGGAGGTAAGTTGAAGAAATCACAAATGCATATGAGTGGCGACATATGGGATGCAATCACGCATGCGCAGTCATAAAGCTCAAAATTCATTCATTTCACATTCGATAGAACCGGAATCAATCAAGAATTAAATTTAAAAAAAAAAATTACGATTTGTAAAAATAGCATTAATGTAATTATGTCACTGAGTCGGTTAAAACAGTTATTTTGGTTTTTCTACCAAATTTAAAACCAAATGACAACAAAATATTATTATTACGGTAATACAGTATTATAAATTTAAACCTGTTACCAAAAATTGTCAATTTAATGACAAAAACTATTTTTCGAAAATTTCTATGCGTAAATTATTTTTTTAAAAAGAGCCCATTAAAACTCTTCATTTTTTGATTATTTATTTTTTTTTTGATTAAAATGAGTAATTTTCAAAAAAAAAAAGATTTCCTGTAATCTATACAATAAAGTTTTCAATCACTTATTGCTGTTTATTTTATTGCCCGTATTTATAAGTTTCTTATTGGTTGTCGGTTGGTTTAGTTTTTTTCAGTCCCATCCTGACCGGCCAATTTCAATTTTCTAGAGACAGCAGGGATTTCAGAGAACCTTGAGAGACTAGAAATTAAATGTGCTCGTGAACCCAGATGTAGTTAAGAAAAGGAGTCACCCATCCAATTATTTGCCAGCTTAGTCTTAATTAATTTAAAGGAGCGCCACTGCCCGGGCCAGAACTTTCCGTTTGTTTTAGATGCGATATCAAACCATAACTATCATACCGGATTCATAGTTTCAAAAAAATTGTAATTAAATAACAGTTTAACTTGAAAAACCAAGTGAATGCAACCAGATAAAGATGTTTTCTTAGCAAATCAGGTTTTAGTGGAACCAATTCGGCCATGCCTTCTTTAACTGAAATCACTAGCAGCAATATGATTTAAGCAAATGTATTGCCACTAAAACTTGCAATCGCCGATATTGACCCTTTACTGCTTTTTAAAGGTGAAAAAAAAAAAAAAAATGAAAATCTTAAAAAAATGAAAATCTAATAAAAGCTGATATAATTTTTTTTCCAAGTGTTTAGCAAGTTCCACTCAATCTAACTTAGGCAAACAATTTCCATCTGCTGGATGATCAATCGTTTCTAATAATAATAATAATAATAGATTTTAAAAAAAACGCAAGGGTCACTCGAAACCATACATCAATTTTGGAAATAGGAGGAGGAGTTTGAAACTGATGCTGAGACAAATTTCAAAATCCCTCTCTTTTAAGCATGGCACATTGACTGGGTCCCGATCCAACCCTCCAAAGTCGAAACAGTAGATCGGAGAGGGTGGACAGCCAACCTGGACAGGGGAGAGAGAGTTTAAAAAAGCAAAAATTAAAAGCAATATACAGTCGGAATGAAGAAGCGGCAAAAAGGCAAATACGAGGTTTTGTTCGCATTTTATTTTTACAAGCAATATTTCTCCCTCGCTTTTATCCCCGCTGTATACTAAACGTTGCTCCCATAAAGATTGATACGGGAACCATATTTAACGAATAACAAATCCACTCCTCCTTTTTCAAATAAAAAAAGAAAGAAGGAACAGTGTAGCGAGCGTTTGTAACCTAGAGCCCCCTCACCCGCCCCTCAGTCCTCCCTCACTCTCATAATATGGGGGCTAAGAGGGAAAGAAAAAAAAAAAAATTTGAAAGAAAAGTATTTGAGGGTAAATGCCTCGATTAGTGGAGCAGAACATTATCTCAAAGCTTGCGCGTATCAACTTGTTGATGGAAGATGAAGTGAATTGAGGGAGTAATCGCTCTTGGATAATGTGCAACCGTGGAGAAAATTAGGAAAGCCGCAAGAATAACACTGAGAATAATAGAGGACCATGCAAAATAAACATCTTCGGTGTAGATTTCGCATTCAAAGCTTGTTTTTATATCGGTTATAATGTTAAAAAGTAAAATCTAGTTCTCTCTCGTTTAAAGCAATTTCTACCAATTTCCCATAAAGTATCTACTGAACTATTTTATTTAACTGTGAATTAAAAGTAAATTTTATTTTTTTTATTTTATTTTTTTTCTATAGGTACAGTATTAACAAACAAAATTAAAGCATTTTAAAGTTCAAAAATGTACCAAAAAATACGGGTGCCCGAAAAAGTACTGTCTAACTTTCGATTGTTATTAAAAAATTGGCAAAGTTAAAAATTATGACTTGTGTCATTTTACAGACAAACTTCAAGTTTTAAAAAATTCAAAACATAAATAGTTTTGGAAAAATTTACTAAAAATGCATACCGTATAAATTAATATTCTATCAAAACGTTTATCATGGGAAAATATAATTTTTAAATTTAAATTTTTTTATATTCAAAAATACCTTTCAGACTCCCGATAATAATACTGTAATAGCAAAAATAAAAATAATTATCAACTAGCGGTATAATATTATATTTCGTGCTTGTGCTTTATATTGATTCCAACAGTTATTTATAAGCCATTTTCCGTCAATTGATATAATAAACTATTAAGTGCACAGTACACAGTAAAGTAACTAGGCTAAAATAGGATCAAGATTGGATATGTTGCAAAATCCATTTCCGTATTGAAAAACGTTCCTCATTCCACACTTGCCAGTATGATAGGCTCTGTATGGCTCAGGTGTGTCGGGAATATTACTGGCGCAAGACAACTGCTGACTTAAAGCGGTGGTATCGGAATATTCAGGACTATCATAATCTGCATTTTTCATGTTACCATAAGTAGCATAAAAATTAAACCACCCATCATCAGTAAGGGAACAATCAATCATTAAATAAGCCATCCAGTAGTGCTGTCCGTATTCGTTCCAAGGAACGTAGGAAGGTGAAGTCGGATCGTTGGTTGTCCAAAAAAGAGGCGTTCCTTTGGCTGGGAGAGATTGAAACGTTCCTAAAATTTCAAAACGTAAAAATACATTTTGTGCGTGATACGGTAACAATTAAACGGACCCTGATTAGGCTCCGGTCCGCCAAAATTTAAATAGCTATCGTTCATTGACCACTGGAAGTAGCACGAAGTGTCATTGTTAAAATAATGCTTGGTGGTAATTGGTAAACTGCAGGTCTCTGAACATTTTGAACTGCCTGTTAAAAATCATTACAATCAAGTTAGTTAATTACAACCTATCATTTTATAAATAATATATTACTGCATTTATTAATAATTTAAGAACTGTTATTTTGTAAACTTATTTTAAAGTGCAGTGTGAACTCATAATGCAAATAAATACTCCATATATATTTTTTTTAAAATTACGGTAGAACTTGGTTATATTACGTCTTTCAATAATTATAACGTTGCTTCGGGTGTAACGTCATTTTTCTGGGATTTGCAACCATACGTATCCTTTTACGAAAAACCCTGTTTTTGCGTCAAAAAAAGTTAACCTTGTCTATAAAGTCAAAAAACTCATATCACTATCTTTCTTTTGTAATACAGTACCGGTACTTGTATTAATCCAAATTTCGCGAAACACTGAACTAAATTTAACGTTTATCTATATAACGCCAGCATGGTTACAATAAATTATTATTGTCTATTCTAAAAATATTTTTTTTTTAAAAAAAACCATGAAAATCTAATTAAGTAGGCCTACGGTATCTTGAAATAAAATGCCACGTAGAAATCATGTTTCCAAAAACCGTTGAAAAAATCCGACGGCTTTTACAAATTTAGGAATAGCTCTCTAAGTGCTGCCCGAATTGTGAGTTACTTGAATGTAAAACCATAAATTACGAGGTTCTTTCAATTAAATTATAACCGAGCTCTAGGATATTTTCCCAAATTCTACAAGCCCTTAAAAATGTAAAAATGTAAAATCCGACAACTTACTCATAACTCCGCCAATTATAAATACAACTTCTCCCACATTTGTTTGTTTATATACAAATATAACTGTGGGCTGGATATTATTTGCAGTTGTTGTACTCGTTGCAATAGTCGTTGCTAATGTGGTCACAGTCGATGGACTGGCAACAGTGGTAGCAGGAGAAGACGTAGAAGTTGAAGGGAGAGGTGTGGTGGTTGAAGACGGAGTGGTGGTGGTTGACGGAAGTGGAGGTGTGGTGGTTGAAAGAAGTGGAGGTGTGGTGGTTGAAGAAGGAGATGTGGTGGTTGTCACAGTTGAACTTGTAGCCACGGTGTTTACCTTAAAGGTTTCTACCGCTGATCCTACGTGAATGGCTAACATATTGTCTTGTCCTCCTGCCAGAGTGACATTCACCAGACCGGAGGAATCGACTGTGACCACGCGACCGGTGCAGGTTGTCAAAACCATACTTCCCGTAGTGACGTCACAGTACCTTCCCGGCGGAAGTGTGGTTGTAAATGAGTCCACCATTGTAAGGCTGGGGTCTTTATTTACAGCGAAGAAAGCTACATCACCCCGAGTAAAGGCCATTTGATTTCCGGCCGAGTTTATTTTTATATCCGAGATAGGTTGACCAGAAGCTGTCACGCTAAATTGTACCATGTGAGAAATGGCCGGCCATCTATGTTCGCACAGCCAATTGTTACCACAACTTCCGTCTCTGTTATATATGACGGGCAAAATGTTACCGTTGATATCTGAAGGTGGACCATGCTTAAAAAACATTACTTAGAATTAGACGCACTATAGTGTATTTAGCTATTTTAAAAAAACTCACTTGTTTCTCATTAGATTCGTATGTACTGGTAATTATTTTAATTCCATAAGGAATAGCTAACATAGTGGCACTTGCAAGTTCGTAGGACCACACCTCACTAACATTCAATCGGGTTGAATTAATTTCAAAATCATCCATCATTTTCGTTATAGGACCATTTAACTGGACCATTGCTTCGTCTGAGTTCAACATTCCAGTAGCTAATTTGGACGCAATAGCCCTTAAATAGCAGCAATGACAATAATTAGTTTGAATTATGGTGCGTAATCGTTAGATAATCAATTTTGATGTGAAATTTTTCTTAAAATACAGTTAAGTAGTTTGTGACAAGTTAATAATTGAAAATTTTGTGTTGCACTTAATTGCTAATAAAAAACAAATCAAATTCTATTAAAACTTGAATAATTTAGCTAAATAATGTCTTGAGTACTTTGACAGTCATAATCCGTATTATATTAGTTTTGAATTGAAACTAAAACTCAAAATTCTGTGATTTTTTTAAAAATTATCCGTCTTTGAACAATGGTAATAAAATCACGTGTTTTGGGGTACGTATATTGAATACAGTTAAGTGCATTAGTCGTATCATTAATCAGTTGTAGTTGATATGCGCGCATAAAAAAAGTACCGGTAGTGCAATTAATAAAAAAATAAATTTTAGCGCAAAGCCTAATTGCAATTTCACTCAAATAATTTAATGGGTAAAATATCTTACGCAAACGTATTCTTTCCTTGAAAGGTGTCACTCATAATAATTAAATATTTAATTTCAGTCACTCTTCCAACGTCTGTATATTCAGAAGATGATACTACGTTGAAATCAGAGTCAATTACGCCATTGTAAATGAATGGACGCGTATTTGCAGCAAAGTATTTAGTGTTGAGATTATTAAGTTTCGAGTATATGGTTTGCAAATCGTCTGGCCAAATAAGTGTGGCGTCTCCAACGTAGAAGCCTCCAACTCCCATCGCAAGCAGTCCATTCAGAAAATCCAACAATTTCGATTGTACGTACGAATTGCTCTGGTCCAGATCGTTGCGGCGCAGATATTTACAATTGCGAATTTGAATAAGATTGTTAAAATCTTCAATATTTCCGGAAGAAGTAGTGCACGTGGGTATTTGATTAGTAGTAAATGAAAAGGTATTAAAATGAAAATGGGTAGAGTTGTACGGCACACCCGGATACGACAGCGTCTTTCCGTTAAAACTATTTCCGCCAGACCCAACACTGCTGTTAGCCGAATTTGTCATGTGATTTAGAACTACTTCAGCATATATCCTATTTATAAACATTTCAAAATTGTAATTACCGGTAATGTTTTAAAAAGAAAAAGTACGAAATGTGACGCTACAACTTTCGTCAGCTATTAAAAAAAAAAACTATCAAAAATAAAAATCTAAAAATGATGCCATTTTACAGAAAAACTCAGAAAGTTTTTTCTATAAAAAAAGAATTTCTTAGTTAATTCAAAAAATACAAAAAAAAAGTTAAAATTAAAAAAAATACGTTTTTCAGAAGTTAAATTTTTCATGCTAATATTATTTTTATAGAATACGGTATTAAAAATATTTTTTTTTCGCAAAAAAAGATAAAATTTTTAATAAATTGTACCAAATGTAATAATATTTTGTTATTATGAATTTTTTAAATTAATTTTATAAGTTTAAAATTACGCAAGTTTGAACGATCTTTATGCTGTAAAATGAATGCCATTGATGCAGCTGGGCGCATTCACCACTTATGAGACACGCAAATTCAACTAAAATTTAGAACTAATTTAAAATTATTCATATTTCGAATGTCTGTGGCAGTGTTTTACTATTTACATTATTTTTTAATTGTTATTGCATTTTTGCTTTATTGTTATTGCGTTGTTATCGTAGGATAGTACTGCTCAAAAGACTCTCAAAAGCAACTTTTTAAATTTTTATGTTTTTTTAATATTTATTGGAGTACCGGTAACTAAAAAATTATTATTTTTTTATAGAAAAAACTTTCTGAGTTTCTCTGTAAAATGGCACCATTTTTAGATTTTTATTTTTGATAGTTTACTGTTTTTTGTAATAGCCGACAGAAGTTGTGGCGTTATATTTCGGACACCCGGTATACTTTTCAAAATAATTATTATTTACTCGTATCTTACAAACGAAAACGAAAACGAAAATTTCGTATTAAAATAATATTTTAAAAAATGTGTCTTATTTCTTTATTAGATGTGCTTATTATAAATAAAATTTTAAGCTATTAAAGTCAAATTAAAGACACTTATTATTTTTTTTATGATTTTCGTTATAGTGTATAACATTTTTATATTTGAAATAATTTATTTATAAAAATTAATACCTCGAAAATAGTTCATTTAAAATCATACGAAAATTCAAAGCATTCCTAAGATTTAAAAAAAAAAAACTTAAAAAAGTTAAGTAAAATTACCGCACTCCCACATTACTGCATCGATCGATCATATTTTGCAATTCGCCGATAGTTCCACTAGCGGAAATCAAATCGTAACTCACAGGTTGGTATCTCGCATTCCAAATATTCACAATTACTTGATTTTCGTCGGTAATTAAAATATGCTCTTGAGGAGGAGAAATCTAAATTTTTATTACAAAAGTAAACTACCTAATTCGCTTGTGATAATGTTGTTAAAGCTACTTTCGCACCTGCACTGCTGCATATCCCATAGGTGATAAATATTGCTCGCATTCATAAGCAATGTCAACGTATCTCCAATCCATCAAATGGACAATGACGTCTCGTCGAAGGGAAGAAAATCCCGGGTCGCTGTAAGTATTAGCTGATGACAAACTTAAGAAGGGCAGAAGGCACAGCAAGATAGGATTACACGTCTTCATGTTAAAGCTACATGTATTTCTCTTACAAAACTGTCTCTATATAAATTGTTGTTCAAACAATGTTGTTACTTTTGTATTCTTTATTTCCTTACATGTTGTGCTTATCCCCCATGACAATTTCGATTTTTTTAAATGTCTTGTCAGTTATCTTTGACAAGATGATAATTAATGGAAGCGATTTGTCCATATAAAAAAAGGATTTTTTTATGAATATTTTATGACCATTCTGTTAATAAATTCAAAAAAATAGGTCATTTGTTCAAATAAAACTAAAAAAACCACATAAATATGATAGAAACTTAGAATAGAATTCAGAAAAACATTTAATCTAACATACAAAAAAATGTACAATACAAATTAAGTCGGAAATGTAATAAAAAATAATTAAAAAACGTTTGCACATAGCACGCGACTCAACGTGATGTACCCTGTTAATTTCCGATCCTCCTTGCCCTAAGTATGCCAAATTTCATGGTCGTATTACAATTGCACAATTTGTATAAGCTTTTAAAATGAGCCAGCTTTGCATTGATTCCAGTTTGATCGAATTCGTCTCATGCTTCAATAACCCAGACTTAAATTAGATAGAATATGGGGTGTTATTCACGACAAGGTTTGCAACTTCACAAGACAAAATAACGAAACGGAAGTCAACGTATGCTGGAAGCAGGGACAAATTCGATCAACCTGGATTCAGAGCGGCGAATAGAGAGTGGTGAACTATTTTTGTTGCTTGTGTTGTGATCGGAAGAAAATATTTTAAAACACAGAATAGAACAATTAAACGATAAAAAAAATCTTTAAATTGAAGGTTATCAATGTGTCATTAAAATATTTTGATCATTAAAAAGAATTAATACCGTACTTCATTTGAGTATGTTTTTCGTACGGATACCATGTATAGGCCTACACATGTATAAGGTAGGCCTGTATAAAAAAGATCAATTAAGAAGTATAAAAATACAACTCTTTTATATTGCAGTGTCATAATTTGTTGGCAAGGTTACATTAAAGTATTTTTTCAACATTTTTATATAGACGTCATATCACCATTTTGACGTCATAAAAGCGGGCATAATTTATTTCATTCCTGACATCAAAAGGACTTAAGACGGCAGATCGTTTGAATCAACGTATTAGAAACGTCAATTAACACTAATATAATAGTTTTTTTTTAAAGTAAAAATTCTTTTTAAAAAAATATACACTAACAGCAAATTTACGAAAATAAAAATAATAATTTTTTGTAAAGACTACTTTGGTACGGGAAATTTTTTATTAATTAGAATTATAAGCTAAAATATGAGTTGCAGTGTAAACAATGGAGTTTTATAATTATAGAAATATTTTTTTAAAAAACAATGTATCGATTTTTATTACAAGTAATTTTAAGAGTTCAAAATAGTGTTTTTAAAACTTTGCGACTTAGCATAAATTATAAATAATTTTTTTTTATTTACTTTTAATTTTACCATGTCATTCTATGAACGACAATGATGGCTTTAGATAGAGTATACTTATCACTGTTTACTTTTACAGCACAATATTTACTGAAGCTCTCAATAATTTTTTTAAGAAAGTTGACTAGTATCGATTACAATAATTATTTGTATAAAAGCGATCGTCCGTTATAAAAGTTGCCGTCGCATTGAATCGCTATTGCTTTGACAAAATGTTTTTGTCCTTTATTAAAAGACATCTTGTAGCTAAAGTTTTAAAGCAAAACAATAATAATTATTATTCCCACATTTTAAAACCTCTCTTTTTAATCGGATTAATTCTCGGCTTAACTCCAATATGCAATTTAAGCAATTCTTCTCGCTCGGCTTTTAAATGGTTCAAACCGCAAACGTTTTATTCCATAAGCATTCTCGCGTTGATGACCTGGGCCAGTGTTCAAATAGTAATAGCATATTACTACGAATTAGCTGATGGAGTGATGAGCATAAACAACGCCGTGACCCACCTATTCACGCCTATGCTGTATCTATCCTGCGTGCTGACCAATGTCCAATGCTTATTCGTTACCAGAAAATTGACGAAATTACTAAATAACTGGGATCAAGTGAGCCTGAATATTATTACAAATGGCACTCATAAGAGTATTCCCAAGCACCAAATTACCATCCTTATCGTAATACTATTAGTATCTTCCGGAATCGAAATTGGTCTGAAACGCGTTTGGGAATGGTCAGAAATTCCGGTTAATGACGTGTTTTCGATCCTTCAAGGTTATACCATCGTCGTTAATACCTATCACGACGTCATCATTTCCATTTTAGCCATGGCGTTAAAATTTAATTTTGACGCTTTGGCAAAGCACGTTAAATTGCAAACGGAAATGACGATGATGAATAACGCGAGGAGAAAATGGAGAATTAGTCGAGAAAATCACTTGGGATTGGCGCATTTGACCAACGAGATTGACCACACTTTGTCTTTTATGGTTTTGCAGTCGTACGTTTTTAACGTGTTTTTCCTTTGCATCCACGTCTCTTTGGTGCTCAAGTAACCGTATTGATTTATTTAAGAGAAAATGTTTTTCAATTTTTTTTTATAGAACAATAATGAAAAATGACTGGCAATTAGGGTTTTTGCTTTATTCCATATTTCATCTGTCACTTAAGACATGTGTCGTTTCAGCGTCAGTATCATCAGTTAATCAACTAGTAAATATTTAATTTGAATTGCATTTTTAAAAAAAATTAAGTTTTACAATAATTTTTTTAATAAGTTTTATGCGTTCAATTTTAACTTCGATTAATTTTAATGATTAAAATATAATATTATTATGATTGCGTGAACAATTTATAGGCTCACGCGCCATTGGAATATTTATTTGATTGCCCTTCGTCGTTTTACGGAGAAGAGGTAATGTCATAATATTGTTACTAACTAGTATTTTCAATGAATAAATAAATTACAACAATTTTTGCGTCAATATTACATAAAATTAAAATCTAATTATAAATCCAGTCAAAATTATTTTTGAATAATTTTTATTATTTAGGTGTGCCGATTTATTTGCCATCTAACACGGAATAATATTGGATTTACTGGAGGACAACTTTTCTTAGTTGACAGAAAAATATTTTTGGCTGTAATAATTTAGTTTTTTTTGTTCTTATTTATTTATTTTAATATTGATTTTTTTTTGTGTCGTGGTTGCTTATAGGTGCTTAGTATGATTATCACTTACGAATTAGTTCTTCTAAAACTTAATTAATTGAAAAATTCGAAATAAAATATCCGTAAATATATTTTTACTAAAATATAAAATACAGTTTTAAAAATAATACCAGTGATTGTTTATAAGCTTACAAAAATTATGTTTTCCCCCCTTTTGATCTTTCTCTCTTTCAGCCAATTCAATGAAAAGTCTCCAAGCGGTGATGAAAGGAAACTCAAAAGATTATATTTATGGCGGGAAATTCAAAATAATAGTCTCGTTATTATTGAATAATATTTTAATGTTTACTACACGTATACTTTAGTTTAGACCTTAGATTAATAAAACAATTAAAATGTTCTTAGGGTTACAATAATTGATAAATAAAAATAAATTTATTTTAGCGATTGTAAAATTTAATAAGAATATTCGAGTATTTAATGAAATAATTAAAATTTCCAATTATATTACAAAGAAATAATTAAATATTATGAGGAAACTTTAATTTTTTTTTTTTTTTGGAAATCAATATCTTTTTCGGAGAAAATAAATTTGATAAAAATTAACAATTCATGATTAATCTTTTTTTTTAAAAAGTGATTAGATAAACAATATGTATAGCCTACGAGAAACATTTTATAAACTTTTAACAAAACATTTTATACAACTGTACTTAAAAAGCATTATTCTTCAGCAAAAATGAGTAAATTAACAATTGCGTTAGTATTAATTTCAGTTTTAATTGCCAATCAAAAATATGCTGCTGGACTGAGACACGCACCAGATCGAACGGCCCACGAAAACGTGTACCAGAACGCGTTTGAACCTAACCAAGGCGAATTCTATGACCAAAGCAGTAGTGGAGTGAACATCATTAACGACTGTGAGGTGACAGCGGTGACCAACATAAACAAAGGTGATCAATTAGTGTACACCGATCTAGAATTTGATTCCAAGCCCACTGCGTTCTCCATCACCTATTCCAGCACAGCTGAGCAACCTGCAACTGTCACCGTCAACACCCTTGAAGGACTGCAACTTGTCCAATTTTACGTAGACAGTACCGGAAGTCAATGCATTTTTCTAACGCTCAAAGTTTTTCTATCAAACTATCCTGACGTTGGTCTCAACGATATCGTTTTCATGTTTGATTCACCCATCGAAGAAGACATTCTAGATATCGATAGTTTCCAATTCATTAAATAATACAGAAATAATTATAAGCTACTAGTAATATCCATTATTTGTATCATTTCACTTGTTAATAATCAATCGGTTATGATTATTTCAAAATGAATCACATGTAGTGAATATTAATTGTTAAGAAGCTGTGCACTTGCCTTCAAAATGCAATAAAGATTATAAAGGGTAATGAAAGTAAAAACCTTAGTAGCGAATGTTTAGATAATTGGAAAAAATTAGTTTGGACTTAGCTGTCCAATTCGTAAAGTCCATTTGTTGTGAAAGCCGTGAAAAAGCTTTTATCATTAATTTCAATTTGCTGGCCAAAAGTGAGCAAACCAAGTTCGTTATACGCGTCGCAACGTTAATTGTCACAGTAACCCTGTCACAATTCGTTTTAGGATGCGTGCATGAGCACACGAGAGTTACACCACAGTACTGTATTAGTACTCAACATCGACCAGCTGTATGATTTTTTTTTTTTTAAAAAAACTATACTTTGCCTTTATCATATTGAATCGCGTGATACATCGTTAATTTGCATTTTAAATTTGACTTAAATAATATTATTACGGTAGTATAAATACATGCAGCAAATTTTAGAAAGAAAATAATATTATAAATGCTCAATTATTTCAATATTGATTAAATACAGTAGTTGACATTTTAAATAACAAAGTTTGTTATAACTTATAAACATATTAGTCAACAATTTTAACTTTTTGTTTCCTTTTATTATTTACCAGGTATTTTGTTATGTTTTTGAAATTACCGTATTATTTGCCAATGATTTCTACCATAAAACCCAATTTCTTGAAATGATATTACTGGTATTAATTAGAGTTTTTTTAAAAAAAATAAGAACAATTTTGAAGTTACAATATAAAAATGTACAAGTATTGGCAAATTATCTTAGAATTGATTTGCAGATTATAAACAAATAAATGATATTGTGTAAATACCTTGTTCCAGTCAGTTATCAAATAACTTATCATATTATTTTATAAAGCACCTATTTCATTTTAACGAAATCTCAGAAGAAGATAACATATTCCTAAAAATACAAAATTCGCCAAACTGATATTCCACAGTAAACTTAATTGGTTTTAGCAGTAATTTTATAATAATTATAATATATCGTGAGTTTAAGCTTAGGAAAAGTAAGACGATAAATTTTTCTTCTGAATCGATTTTTGTAGCACTTTTACTAAGTAATTAGTAGGCCTACTGATCACAATCTAATGCTCTCGTAATGAAAACTGATAGCGTAATCTGAACGTAATGATTAATTGTGAAACATAACAAGTAAGGAAATTCATTTATCCCCGAGTCGGTGCTTTAAAAAAAGTGAACGTGTTTATACCGGTATTTAGGATATTTCTTAGTACCGGTATAGTAGAAAATGATGTTATTTTTACCTAATTGTGTCCTAATGGCAATTTTGTAGTAGGTGGAAGAGGTTCTCATTTACGTGGGCTAATTGGATCAACACCGACTGCTCTTCACACATTAACCATCGCATGTCCATCTCCTCCAACGCTACTCCACGTTCTAATCACATCAATTGCAACATGGCATTCAGGTATATAAAGCGTGGAGATCACTTTAACCGAGAATTATTTCGCTGGGACAGTGTGAGAAGTCGCAACGCTTTTAGCATTATTCTGGTTACATCGTTTTTAAAAAAAATATAATATTGCAATCAGTTTTGGTCTTGGATATTTGTTCAAATAACTCAAATGGAAATATTTCTTTTTCGGATCTTTTTTATAATATTTTTTACGTTAAATTGCAAACAGCATTTTGCGGTTAGTACTTCAGCAGAGAGATTACCTTTGGTTATAGATGAAGTTCAAACCATTTTAAATGTAAGTAAATGTTTGAAAAAATATATTGCAATTGAGTATTTTTGCAACGCAAGGGCAGGTATGACAACATAAGGAAAACAATTTTATCGTTTTTATGCCATAGAAATATAGATTATTAATTTTTGTTTTAAACGACGCTAAAATGATATAGAGAATTCCTTATGATGTCATATCGTTTCTTGTAAACGTAATGAAACTTTTTGACGTTTTACAATGTAATTTGAATTTTTCGACATCTTGTAATCAATATATTTAAACCAATAACCATAATTATAACAATTCTGACGTCATTCCGATCCGTGTTAGAAAAATAAGCATTTAGCAAAATTCTTTAAATATTTTTATGAAAGAATTTAATATTCTGCGATTTAATTTTATGACAATGAGTTTAATTTTTTATTTGAAGGATGAGCCACAAGCGGTTTATGGAAAAAGTTTGGTGGAAATGGAATGCCTAAACCGACTACTTGCATATTTCAACTACGCATGTGCGAATAGAGTGAATGCGGCCACGGAGAGAATCCGCGAGGGATGTCGAGCGCCACTCACCTACGCCACTCGCATTTGCAGCTTAGATGACGAGACCGTGAATGACGATTTGAGGCAATTGCTACTTACGGTTCGAGACCGAAGGAGACCAAACGGAGGCAGCGGAAACTCCGGAAGTGGCTCTAACCCTCCCGGGTTTATGGCTTCAAGAGGTCGGCGTTCAGGGATGGACACTTCTCATCAAAGAGAACAGCGTAAAAATGTGGCGTTTGAAATTGCGAGCAACGGTGGCAACGAAGATTTTTCAAATGTTTATGCCAATCGCTTTGTAGGCTCGAGAGGTTAATCGATTAATTATGGAAAAAAACTCATTAAAATAATTTTAAAAAGTTATTTTCTTGTATGAACGGCTGTATTTCTTTCTACAGCACTTTTATTTTACCAGCTGTGAATTTTATAAATAATTGTTAATGTTTTGAAAAAAACCTAGCTGATAAAATAAACACTTTTGCAGCTTTTTTGAATTTTATTTTAACTGGTAAGTATGGTACTATATAGTAAACCAATAAACCATTATAGTTAATGTATTATAAGGGGTTGTGCACAAGTATTTCCAAAAAATTTATTTACATACCGGTAATTATTACTTATTAGGCTTCCTCAAACTCTCCTCTTTTCAAATTTTGAACAATAACTCCCAAAAATAGTTTTATGGCTATTTAAAATGCTAAAATTATTGAAACTGTTAGTTTAGTTTTTTTTATTATACTAATACCTTTGTATTATATTTATTATTTTTAAAAATATTCTATCAGTATTGCAAGAAGACTCCTCATTATTGACACTATAGCTGTACAAACTTAAATCCATTTTAATAATATCTTATCACCAAATTACTATAAATAAATTTAATATTTTAATTGAAAGAAAAAAATTGACTTAAATAAATTCAATTTACTCATCCAATTCGGTTAATCAAGACCCTATTGTAATTTTATTGTATTTTTTAAAACAAAATAACGAAAAACTTGATAAAATCTATTAATAAAATAATGTATAAGAATAAAAATTGTATCATCGTCTATATTGATCCACTTATAAAATTATGAACAAACTGGTTTTTGAGAAATGATTTTCCTGCTTAAAAAAATATCACATTTCAATGTCTTTTTTACGATTTTACATATTTTAAAAGTTTAGGGAAATCCATTTTTTAATTTATTCCTGGCTCAAGCAAACGCGGTACTTTTCAAATCTCAATGGTTTGGGCAAAATATCGATAGATGGCGCCCTCATATAAAACGCAAGTTTCCATTTCCGCGCTAAATTTAAACTACCCAAGTAAAAGATAATATAAATCTCTCCTTTATCGATAAACCTCAAAAAGTAATACATTCACATTAAATCAGAGGCAAGACTCAGGAGAATTAACCCCCTACCCGATACGATAAAATATTCTTTAAAAAATATCGTTTCTCGCAGTGTCGCTCACATCTTGAGCATTCCAAGAGCATCCTGGGGCAAACATTTTTTTTCGGTTTCCGCTTATTATTTTAAATACATGTGTACAGTAAACCAATCATGGTGTAAAATAATAAAAACGGACAAGTGGTGAAGCAGTCACAAATGACAGTAAATTCATTTTAATTACACACCCACAATATTCACACATTTTACGTTTCTAGAAACAACAAATTTTGTTTTTGAAGATTAAAATGTATTTTTCTCATTTTAAAAATAAAGTACGAGTAATACGTACAGTATGTCTGACTTTTCCCCTGCGCTCTTCAAATGACATAGATATTATTTTGATAAAATGCAATATATTTATTTTCTAAGAGTGCCGTGTCTCACAAGGTCGACAAAAAGTATTTTGCGCTTCTCAGGGAAGCTAGTGCGCCCCAGGCGGGCGTGTAATTAGCCGTGTACTTGGCTTTGTGATTTAAAAGTTTTCAAATACAAGCTCTGTTAAATATTTTCAAATATTATTTATTCAAAATGTGTTATAATATTTAAAAGTTTTTTATTTTTTATAAGTTCAGGCTGACGTGTGTTTAGATCTAACACACTTTTTCATCGAAAAGTGAGTCACAAAAATATTTTTAGACATGAAAATACTTTTGCAAAGCCTTTTTTTAAAGATGCACACAAGTAGTTTATAAAATGAGCTCTGTGTAATGTAAAAATCTAAAAAATAAAATCAGATTGCAATAATATTTTTTTTGTAATCACAAAAACCAACTACAAAAGCCGTTTATAAAATTTCTGATTTACTAACATAAATAAAGCTGACCAACAAGAAACAATTTAATCAAGGTTATTCTGCCGCAATAAATTACCGAGAGCTCTCACGTGTTCGACATATTTTCTGAATGGCGTTTTACTTTGCAGTTCTAAATGTAGTGCGGTTCTAAGTGCCGAGAAGTATAAACAAAAGAGCGGAGAATTGACGTCTCCGCCGCGTTCTAATCGCCGGGGTAGAGTTCAAGTAACTGTTAACTTGTCTGCTGTAGGTCTCCCATTATTACAGTACAGTATATGGCTATCGGTATTGGCTATAGTGACACTACGTTTACATTGACTAGAGAAAAGTTAAAGATGAAAAGTAATACAAGTGCTTTCTAATGAAATCTTTGTTATATAAATACGGATGTGAAAAATTATCTCTTCGCTAGCCACCACATTCGCCAGCGAGACATCACGTGCTCTGCGGACGGGCATGTGCCATCCTACATGTATACACAGGCATAAGCATATGCACAAACGAAGAATAATCTGTCTTAATGATTTTCAAAATGCTTTTGTGTGTATTTCATCGTCTCGAACGCAAAAAACAGACAAATTTTAACACTCCTCATGGCCATGTTGCACCCATTTGATATTCTTCTTTGGCGTCACCACGTGTTTCGTCGATCAATGTTTAGTTGAAAGTGGCGCCACCGAGGTACCTATCACAGGACACTCTGGTTTTAAGAGAACGGAGGAGGGGGTAAACTTTTTTTTTTTTCCTACTTCTTTGTAAGTCTTAAATAGAAAATAATGTCTTTAAATTCCAGTGTTTTACGTCATTTCAGATCTTCGCAGCCAATTTCAAAAGCTATAGGAAGGTGACTGGCCCAACTTTATGGCCCTCCACCAGCTATACAAATATTTACTAATCACTGATTTTAACAGAAATTTAATGATTTTAGCAATTTTCAATTAAAACTTAAGTGGATTTTGGTCATTGATTGGACATTTTAATTTAGCGAATTTTCATCAAAAACAAATAATAACCTAGTTTCTCAATTTCGTAATTCAGAGGTTTTATTGCACATTACGTAACTAAAAATGTTAACCATTTGAAGTTTATTATTTTGTTACCGGTATAAAAATATATTGTTATTGATTAACTTTAAGAAACTTGATAACCACGTATACCATTTATTTTTTTTATCACTCATAAAAATAAAAAAAAATTGGCATTTCCAATTTTTATGTAGATTACAGTAGGCTAGTTTACTTTTATAACTAAATGTGGGGCCCATTTGAAAGTGGGTTGTGCCATTGTTAAGCCGGCCTACCAGTAGTAGAAGTACAGCAGAGCGTGTTGTGTGTGTGTATTTATCTTTGTGTCTATTAAGTCGGAGTATATCGAAAGAATGAGGTAGATTATTCATAGGGTTGGCATATTTTGGTGTTTAGCAACTGTTTTAATGGCTCTTCATCGCTTGCGTACTATGTGTGTGCGTACGAGTATATGTTTAGGATATTCGAGTCTGGAAATTGTAGGAAAAGTAATTTTCGTAACCAACAAACACCACAACCTCCTCGAGAAACTTTTTGATTATTTACATTCGAAGAGAAAGATGAGAGTTTTAAGTTTTTTATTCCATACCCCGCATGTACATCCTATTACGGGCGGCACCCCCAGAAATAAGTCTCTTCTTCACATTCAACGCCGTTATCTGATCTGGAAAATGTTGGCGAATTTTGACATTTTAAACTTTCTTTTTTTTTTCTTTTTTTTTTTTTTTTCTAAATTATTTTTCAGATGGTTGAGCTGTAGGGTTACATGTGCGTGTGTTTAAAACTTTTTTCACTACCGGGTAACTGTATTTTTAAATGAAAAATAATAATTTTAAAATATATAAATTTCTTGTTTACAAATGTAGATTTTTAAAAACACAATTACCTTAAATTTACAAAAATTAAATTAAAACGATAAAAGTACCGGCAATAAAAAAATAATTACCGGTATTTACAAAGTGACCCAATAAATAAATGTCTTTCAAAATATTAAACCTCGACAATATCAGTAAGTCTCAACATTTATTTATCCGATTTTCATTAATTCAATAAGTGTAAAGAATTCCAGTTTTAAAGCATTTTAAAGTGTTTTCAGCCTAAATTATATACGGTACCGTATTTTTTTATTAAAATAATTAAATTTTTTAAAAAAATTATTTGATTACGGTATGTCCTGGAACAAAATTTATGATGGAACATAACCTAGTTATGATTGTAAAACCAAAATTTTTAGAATATTGTTTATTAAAGCAGTAATGCTAAAAATTGCTTTAAAAACATTCAATTTTAATTCCATAATAATATTAAATTGCTGTAAAATTATTTACTTATAAAAATGAAAAAGCGAGGAAAAAATTACGAGCTTAATTAGAATCCGATATGTTATTTAACAGAAATATTTGATTTCGCTCTCGCACAACGTCAAAGTTGATTTAATATATAATGTAAACATTTTAGTGAGCAATTAAGTATTTTCTCCCCCACATCCTAAATCGATCTGTTCGGAAATGATGCTAAAAACAACTTGGCAATCTCTTCCCTAAAGTTGGCAATCAATTAGTCAACTTAACCAAATAGAAATCTGATCGAAGCAAAAGGAGTAGAAAAGTGAAGAGGCAGGGCATAATGTAAAAAAAAAAAAAAAGTGGCACACGAATTAGTTTTGGCAAGGAAAAAAAAAAAAAAACAACGTGAGCGCGGTGGTGTCGACTGCAATCGTTTATTTAGCTCCAACAAGGTCGATTGTATAAGTAGCTTGTACACGAGTTGAGCCTATGGGATGTTCAGCATCTGGGAATCGGGATGCTGATTAAGGGATTCTCCTTCCACTTATCTGCCTGTCAGTTAACTTAACAGCTTATAATGCACACATACACTACCCACCCATCGCTGCTGCTGCATCGTCCTATCTCCAAAACACTTTAACCCCTCATTTAAGCTTCGAACATTATTTACTATTTTTCAATTCCCTATTCTCTCTCCGCAATTTAATGCTTCGATCAAGCGTATGTTGAGAGGAGGTCTGTACTTTATCCCACTTGCACTCCTCGACATCAAATGGAAGCCACGATAGCTTATCAATTACATTGAGTGCTTTTATTAGATTCAATGACGTTATTGATTTGCTTGTTATTTATAGTGTTAATAAGTTTAGGATTACGTTTAATAAGCAACTTCAAGTGAGTCTACGTAGGGGATTTTGTGATAATGCTCGCGCACGGAATAGAAGGATTGATACCTTCTGCTTTATTTATTTGCGGCACTTTATTAAAGTCTTTTAATATTTTAATTAATGGTAGGAATGTGTAGTGTTTAAGACGTGTCACTTAAGTATTAAGAGCAAATATTTTATAAACAGCGCAAATGTTGAGAGGGTATTTATTATCCATCTCAACGTTAGAGATTATTAGTGGAAAATGTGATTTTAACGCCGACCTTTTGAGTTGGGCTCATACAACAGCTAGATTATTGAATTTCTTTTTCTATTATATTAGAATTGAATTGTTATTCGAAATGGCTTTGTTTTTTTGTTTTTTTTTGTAAAAGATATTTTATCGTTGTTTTAAAATACTTTTATTAACTTTTGTAAACATTAAAAGTGGATTTTATTTAAAGTGTTGCATGCGACTCAGACTTTAGTTACCGTATTATTCCTTAAAACTACGTAAATTTATAAGTGAAAAATTTCTATTTGTAAAAAAATGTTAGTGTTTTAACGTATTTTCGATATTTACATGGTTCCTGTGAAAATCTCGTTGTTTTTGAGAATATTTCCATTACCGGTACTATTATTATTAATTTTATTGCGTGTGTTTAACAAAGCTCAAAAAAGCATCTGTGGTGCAAAACGAG
>JAQGAY010000519.1:0-25687 GCA_034698085.1 Polydesmus angustus | reverse complement strand
AAAATAGTTCATTTTCATTAAAATTTGACTTGTTTATTCGTTTTTTAAAAACTACGTTAATTTAAGGACACACTATAAAACTAGATCAGTGGGTGACATTAACAGTGGAGCTCGGTTATAGCGAAAGGGTTGGGGTCGAACAATTTATGTCGTTATATCCGAGTTCTTTTTTACATGCTTTACATGCGGTAAGCTTACTACATTTTTTTGACAATGCAATTTATTTACAAAATTAAGTACGGTAGTACTGTTTTTTTAGAAGAGGCCAAAAATAAGTCTTTAAATTTGATCCAATATCGCAAAAATCTTATTTTAAAAAAAAGTTGTTCTGATAACTTTGACGCTAGAGCAGAGGTTAATCTAATTTATTGACATAATATCAGAGTTTTTATAGTATAGGGTGTTCGTTGGATGACGTTAGTTTTGAAACATGAATAAATCAGTCGAATTTTAATGGAAAATGAATTATTTTTTTTAAATTTGCATTAATTACCGTAACACCACCCATTTAATTTTAAAAAAAACAAGTTTTAAATTATGACCTCTACAACTGAATCGGCACGTGTTAATGCGTTCGAGGAAATTCCCATTAATCCTGTGGTAGATGCCGGCACGTGCCGATATGCAGTCGGCATTTGTAAGCTTTCCGTCCGCAAATGCTTTAGCCGTCAATTGGGCGCATTTACACGTGCCGACTCAGTTGTAGAGGTCATATTCCAAAAAGTGTTTTTTTATTATTAAATGGGAGGTGTTAATTAATGTAAATTTAAAAAAAATAATTCATTTTCAATAAAATTCGACTGATTTATTCATGTTTCAAAACTAACGTCATCCAACGAACACTCTTTATTATTACATAATTACTATGGTGCTGCGTGTACATGTATGACGTAAGCCAAACCCTTATCATTGTTTACGCTGATATAACTCCTTATGTAATATGAATTAAAAGAATTTTTTTTATTTAATAGGAATTCTATATTGCGGAGTGATTGAAAGGAGAGAGATAGGAGAGTGGTTGCTTCCTCGAGAATGGGAGCTAATGTATCCGGCGGGGTGAAAGGTGAATTGACATCCATCGCTCCTCAATACCGCCACCACTTCCCCTCCACGGCGCTGGCCCCTCCCTCCACGTCCTCCGTGCACCTCTCCACTTCCGCCACCACGGACCACCTGTCGGCGTTCGGCCGCACGCCGGCCCACGAGAAGAAGCGGCGCATCTCGGGCTTTGCCACCCTGCGCCGCAAGCTCATCCGTCGCCGCCGCACCAGCAAATCCTTCGACCACGCCAAAGTCATCAAGGACTTCGTGTCGGGCTGGGGCGCGTGGGAGCTGAACGCGTTGGCCGAGGAGTACGAGGCGGCGGTGGGGCTGAAGGACCTGGTGATCCAAGCCGACCTGGCCCGGCCCCCCGCCCCTACCTACAAGCAGGACATGTCCGAGATCTACACTTACAAATACTGCACGGACGTGGACCTGGTGTTCCGCGGCGCCTGCTTCCCCGTGCATCGAGCTTTACTTTCCTCCCGCTGCCCCTTCTTCCGGGACCTTCTATCCAAAGTGCCTGGCTACGGCGCTCAAGTCCCCGTCGACATCCGCTCGGTCAACTTCCCCTACGGCGTGGACATCCCCACTTTCTCCGCTCTACTGCGCTACCTGTACACCGGTGATTTCTACGTGTCCGACACGCGGCTGGACAACCTGGACGTGCTGATCCGTCTGGGCGAGGAGTTCGGCACCCCCAACCCGCTGGATCACGACCTGCGCTACCTGTTAGAGACCGGCGAGTACGCCGATTGCGTCTTGGTCTTCTCCTCGTCGCAGGACTTTCACAATCCGCCCGCGGCTAGTGTAGGGGCGTCGACGGGGAACGGCGCGTCGTCCGGGGGCCACGTGAGTTGCACGTGCGGGAGTGATCCTGCGGGCGCCAATAACCTGACTAGTAGCGGCGGCAGCGGTAGTTGCGTGTCGGTGGTGCGCGACGTGACCAGCGGTTTAGTCAGTGAGTACGGCTTCACGACGCATAAGCTGGAACTGCGTTGTCACAAAGCCATTCTGTCGGCGCGCTCGCCTTTTTTCAGGAACCTCATTCAGAGGCGGTTGAAGGCGGGCGAGGAGATGAGCGAGCGAGTGTTGCGCACGCCCATACAGATCGTGTTGGATGACTCGGTGATTCCGTGGCAGTACGCGCGCGTGCTTTTGCAGGCGATTTATTTGGACGTGGTGGATCTGAGTTCGATACTGCGAGGATCGAGGTCTACCAGCAGTCTGAGCGAGGTGCAGGCTATCGTGGCGGGCAGAGGACATCATCTGACGCTAGCCGAAGAAGCCATGGAGATCTATCAGATTGGAAGATTTTTGGAACTGGATATCTTAGTTCAAGGTTTGATATTATTACTGAAATTTTTATCAATCAAATCGGTGATGTTCGTAGGTAAAATCGTGTTGAAAATAGAGAAAAATGTCAACGATTAACGAGTAAAATCTCATTCAAAGTTCGTTAAAATATTCAAATTGTTTACACGAAATAAGTTCTCAATAATTTTTTTTTTAATTCCAAAGAAATAATATAAACATTCTACAAAATTTAAAAGTTAATTTAAAAAACGATGATGAGAAAATGTTTATTTCTGAATGAATTAAATGCACCAGCAATTTTAACTTTAAAATTATTGTTAATAAGAATTTTAATTTTTTTGTCTCATCGAAACGCCAGGTGTTTTGTTTGAAGGATGTTTTATTGACTGAATTTTATTATTAACTGTTTTAGGGTGCGAGGACCTGATCGCCGAGAGCTTGACGTTGGAAAACCTGGTGTCCATCCTGCGTTGGAGCGAGCTGCCTCACGGTTCGGCTTGGGTTCATCGCCAGGCGCTCCATTTTCTGCGAGAGGAGTTCCAGGCCATCCTCAACTCACCCGTGCTCTACGACTTGGATAAAAGTCACATCCGATCCGCGCTGCATTCCGATTTCCTGCAGGCTTCCGAGTTGGACGTGCTTCAAGCGGTTCTCAAGTGGGGCGAACATCAACTCATGAAACGCATGGAAGAACGGGGTAACACACTCTCTCTCTCTTCCACTCACTCAGCGCTACATCTTTTCCTCATTTTTTTTATTTTTTATTTTACATTTAATTAACTTTTTTTAGATGTAGGTTTTTGACCTTTATTCGAATCAGTTCTTGTGAGATTAATGTTTAATTTTGAGGGTTTTTTATTAAGACAGCGCATATACATATTTTTTTTTTTTTTAGTTTGATGTTTACTTTTATTATTTTTTATAAAAATTTATTTTGCTTGTTTGCGTTTTGAAACATAATATTGCATACCGTATTTTTTTATTATTTCAGTTATATTTTTTTAGTAAGAGCATTGTAAAACCACGTTTATTATGTTTACTTATTCCAACAAAAACAAAATTGTTTACCAAAGCTGCGCTAAAATCTTTATTCATTTTTGCTAAAAGTACGCGGAAGAATCGACTGAAAACTGTAATAGCAAGTAAAAAAAATTACTAAACATGATTAATTACGTCGTAAAGAATGGCTGGTGGGTAATTGCGTGATTCTAGAACGCTAAACAATTACCCGGCAGCAATTTAATGATGAGCCCTCCACTTGCAATAAAATAGGAGCCGCGCTCTGTTATTATTGTTTTTTTCTTTCGGAACTTCGATTCCGTTTTTGTTACATCATATTGGTATCTTAACTAAAATTAGTTAGAGAAGACCGAATGCCACTCTCGTGTAGTGATTGAATAGTTAAGACCCATGTAAATTTATGAGAGAACGAGACTTCAATTTAAGATTTTATTTCCATGTTTACTCCAAATACTTTATTCGGTTTAAAAATTTCTGTTTTGACCCAAAAACAAAGTTTGATATGTTTCCGCTCCACTTATTATTTAGCTTATTTATTTTGTTTTTCTTGTTTATTTATTAGAGCCGAATCTGTTGAGTCACACGGCGCACAGCGTGACGAAGAAAGGCGTGAAGAAGCGTGACCTAAGTGACGTGGAATTGCGCGACATTCTGTCCGAGCTTCTTCCTCTGATTCGAGTGGACCACATCCTTCCTCCGAACAACGAGATCCTCAACCAGGCTATCAAGAGGGGTTTGGTGAGCACTCCTCCTTCGCACATGATCGGGGACGACAGCAACAACGCCCTCACCTATCGGATCAACGCTTGGGTGAGGAGCAAAAACAACGGTCTCTACGTTAAGCCCAGGCTCTTCTCTCCTTACATGGAAGAAGTCAAGGTATAACATAATATTCATCAGCAGGTTGTTCGGGAAAGGCTGTAGAACCAGACCGTTAATACAGCTTTTCAAAGATCAACTTTGAGATTTTTTTTTTTTGTTGTTGATTGCTTTGCACAAACTTGCAAAACTTTAACCTTTTGTTTTGTTTTTATGTAGGCTCTGTTAGAAGACCAGAGTTTGCAAGAGATGGATTTGTTGACATTACGTATGGTCAGGATGTCTCATATACCAGATACGCTGTACATGGTGGACGACAAACCTTCTCCTCTCCGACCTTCTAGGTCTTACACCACGAGCCCTTACAATAGCGGTCTGGATATTGTGGCCGGAGCTGTTCCAAGTATACACAAAACAATTTAATATCAGAAAACCTATTTTTTTTTATCTCGCAACAATTTGTTTCTTCGTTTATTTTTGGTGTTAGATTTTGGTAGATTAAGTTTCAAGATTTCTTAACTTTTCTTGGGTTTCAAAAGTGCGCTTAAACGATTTGTTGCGAGATAAAAACGAGATTGTGATTAAGGTTATTTAGTTTGTCATTTTTCGTCTTATCTTGAGAACTATTGTCCCCTTCGTTTTCATTTGTAAGTTTAGAAAATTCTTCTTATTTTTAAATTTATTAAGGTCTATTCAACTAATTTTAAAATTATTGAGATCCATTCAAATGATCTTAAGATTATTATGGCATTCAACTGATTTTTATTTACTGCCTTGCGTGCAAATTTTCTCAGTTTTAGTTGGAGCCATTATTGGATTTTGTGTGTGGTGTGTTTAAAATATTTTTTTAGCTTAATAAGAGAGAATGAGGGTTACGAGGATTATTAACTAATTATAAGTCGGAACTCGAATTATAGCAGATTCATGTGATGGCGTTAGAGAAAAAAAAACGAGTCTTTTTATCATTCTTTTCTTAACTGAAAACTGACATTAAATTGATATCAAAAGCTTTATAAGGTTAGTTTGACAAGATAAGAAACTATAATCTTTAATCACAATCTAAATGTTGAATGTTTAAAATCTTTTATTATAAGAAAATGATTCATTTTTTGTAATTTGTATAGTTCCAGATGTGGAAACTATGCAGTCAATGCTCAAACGCGAACAAGAGTTGCGTCAATCTTCGGGAGCTCAACGGGCCTACGGTCTGGCCCTGTCCAACCGTTGGGAGATCACCAAGCAGATTCAACTACGAGTGGTCCGCGAGTTCAACCTGCCGGACGCGGTGGCTAACGTCTTGCACAGCGCCAGCCACTATTGCGCTTTCGGCGAAGACCGTGAAGAGTCGGTGGACTCCTCCAGTGTCGGTCAAGTGTTGGATCTGCCTCCGCCACCTCCTCCGGCCGCCTTCTCCAACAGCAGCAGCAGTCGTAAGACTAATTCCGGTGGCTACTACTCTCGGCAAAGGCTGCAGCTGGAGCACGGCGAGGGAGGGCTATATCAAAGCTCGTCGTCCCCCGTCAGCTCTTCGTGCGCCGGAGGAAAGCGGTTCCTCACCCAGTCCTCCTTCGTTCCTTGCTCATACTCCAAACAGAACGAAGGGGTAGGGTCGGGGGGCGATGGACATCTCAGTGTGACCATGCCTGATATCGCCATGGCAACCGCGTCTTTTAACCAGATGCACGTGCACGAGGGAGAGATGGAACTGGATTTAGGAGACGGAACCAACCACATCACTTCCGGACCAATGTTTTTATAACGAATAGACAAAACATATTTTTTTCTTCTTCTCCAAAAAGAAAATTTATTTATTTATTATTTTATAATTTTTTGTACAGATTTTTTTTTTCATAATCACAGATTTTTTTCTTTTTCATCTTTATTTTTTTTTTTTAATTTTCGAATGAATTTGGTGTGACCGAGTTTATCGGGTTTATTTACGGTTATAAGCATACATTTATAAGGGTTGGAAACCGAAAGACCGGGAAATTATTTCCTTCATTTGAGTACAGTAATTCTAATTTTTGTCGTTTATGAATTTTATAGTTTGAAATCTTCTCATTTTAGATAACCAAATTTTTGGAGAGTTGTTTACACGCACTTTACTGAGTGATTAATAAGGAACTTAACGCGGAACTAGCTTAATAGGAGGGTGGATTTTAAAAAATAAGCGTTACACTCATTTATAATCTTCAGTTTGTGAAAGGATTATGTTTACATTTCTAGAATCGTTTTTGTAGAACTTTTAAAAGTTTTTTCTTTAGGAGCCAGAGTTTAGAAAGAACATGAGTTAAACAGTATTAAAAGATTCGTTTTAATACTCGAAGCAAAAGAAAGTAGAGAATCTAACGCTTCAAATTTTAAAATGTTTGTAATTATAGTTTAAATGAACTTTTCCGAATTATCGCACGCAGAGAAATTTAGTTACAGTTCCCTTTACAATAATACGCGCGGTAAAACGAGTCTCAAAATTCGATTTAAGTTTTAAAAACGCATTTAGAACTTACTTTTTAATAGCATCTTAAACGTTTTTTACTTGATAGAACTTAAAAGGTTTTTTTTAGGATCTGAAATTGTTAGTTTAGCTCACGCTCACTCAAACATTTCATCAGTCAAAAACTCTCAGTACCGGTATCATAAAAAAAAATCTTATTTAAGATTAAAAATTGTGTTTGATGAATTTATAGAAATTAATTTATTTTTTATTAATAGCAGTAGAACTTATTTATTTTTTTGTTTGTTTTGGTAATGGAACGGTCTTTCGTTTTCCGTAAATCCAGCGATTTATACATTTTAAGACACACTCGTTAATTATTATAATTAATTTATTGCTCCTCCTCCTCTTCCTCTCTTGAAGTACGTGTCCCCACGTGACTACGTACTTTATGACGTGATAACTTGATAGCTCATCGATTTTTGTTTTTTCTTCGATCTAATCGGGAAAAAAAGTATTTGTGTGACGTCATTCGCCCATCACTCACTCGCTGACTAATTATTTATAAAAATGAATTATTTTCCACGTGGAAAAAGAAGAATTTTATTAATCGTTAATTATAATAATTATTGTGTAGGAGGAAAAAGAAAATTTTTATTATTATTCTCGGTGACCTTTTAGTTCGGGACGCTTCTCTCCAGGCACCGGAAGTCTTCACTCTCGCACTATTCTTACCCCTCATATCTCTTTCTCTCTTTTCGTATATCTTTAAATCGATTAATCTCTCTCGCACAAATCTTCGTATTTAATCTATTGATTTTTTTTTCTTATCCTCCTTCTCCAATCTCATCGCAAGAATATTTGAAATTTCATGGAACGAATCGCTCGTGCACTTCCGGTGAGAATGTCCGCGTGTTTTTATTAGAACGAGTGATTTTTTTCCATCTATGCATCTTCTTCATTCTTTCACTTTCGGGAACTTTTATTTATTTATTTTTAAATAACGTTTTCGAATCGCGAACAAAAATCACTGCCAGCCACTACACTTTCACTACGCTGAATAATAACATTCAATGGGGAATTTATTCGAGAGGTTCTACATTTTTCGAGTGTTTTTGGAAACGTACACGGTGTTCATACAAAAAGTGCACCCAACTGAATTCGTTTTAAATCTAATTTTAAATATTTTAATGACACGTGGAAAAAATTTTACTCGATTAACTTTTTTTTTTAGCATTGAATTGTTCTATTCTGGGTTTAAAATATCTATTTCCGGTTATATACCCTGTCACTATTGTAAAAGAAAAAGTCTTTAAAAAGTGAAGTTTTTTTCATGAATTGTTAAAGGAATTTCATACGAATTAAGTTGGGTGCACTTTTTTACGAACACCGTGTATAGAATTCAATTATTATTATATTTTGGAATTTTTAAAAGAAAAAAAAAAATAAGTCGTTAAATTTTTTTTTTTATTTTTTATTTTTTAAAGAGTTTGGAACACTTTGAAAGTTTCGAATCTCTATTGTTGAACTCGATGAAATGAAAAAGTTAATAATTTGGGTTTTTTTTAAAAAAAAAATACACCGCTATTTTCACAATTTCTTAAAATTAATTGCTGATAATTATTATGGTACGTGTTGTAAGAGGGTTGGGAAACAGGCGACAATTGGCATATTTCAAAACTCTTTCCATAGATTCAGTTGTGTGACTGTCTTTTCCACAGCCTATTAATAATTATTATTAATCGATTTTAAAGTTAAGCCGCTGTTGCTTTAAAAACAAGAGCAGCAGTGACAATATTTTTCTAGATTTTAAGTCTCGTCATTGTTGTAATTTCTGTATAAATGTGACAGGAAGTGCGTGTGAAAGTTGCTTACAGTAGCACCCGGAAATAGATATTTTTGAAAGTGTTTTTAAAGCAATAGTGACGCATTTTATCTAAATTTTCGTTTCTATGCCAGTGTTGTTTAAAAAGTATGTGCTAGTGTGGACAGGAAGTGCGTTTGCATTTGACCGTTAGAACCGGAAATAGGTATTTTTGGAAGTGTTTTTTTAAAAAGCAATAGTGACGTATTTAGCTACATTTTTCGTGATGCTAGTGTTGTTTCAAATGTGACAGGAAGTGCGTCAGAAGCGGAAATATTTCCATCTTTATTTTTTTCATTCCTGCTTAGCTTTTTTTTTTTCTTTTGTAAATTATTATTATTCTTCATTTTTCATTCTCCTCAAAAAAAAAAAAACAACAAAAAAAAAAAAACACTTAATTGTAAAAATGATGTAAATATTATTATTATTATGGGTGTGAGTGCGCATGCGTAAATCTATTTTATGAAGAAGAAGATGATGGAGCTTTGTTGTTTTTGTAATTAATCGGCTAAATGAAGAAAAAAAAAATAATTTGAGAGATGTTTTTTTCTTGCTCACTTTTTCATCAGCTTCTCAACCTTCGTCTCGCGTTCCAAACCCAACAAACCCAAACTCCTTAATATGCCCTGCCCTATAGGGTCACTTTACCCCCCTTCGATTAGGGCTCTCTTTGATCATTCGCTTCTATTCTCATCTCGGAGCTGCCTTGGACCTTCTGTTTTTCATTTCCTGTATCACTTTCTTTTCTTTTTTTCATGTAAATTATTGTGTGTATGTAATTCGAAAAAGAACAACAAAAAAAGGCAAAGTCATGACGTCATCTCTCTTGTAATCCATTCATAGTTTAGACTTTTTTTATAAAGATTTTAATGGTACTACCTGTGATTGTCTTTTATTTCGAGATTTTTTTTTTTTTTGCATTTGCATTTGCCGAAATTTAATTATTGTTTTAGCCGCCTTTTTATTTAGAATTAAAAGTTCAGGTGGATCAGCTGTTTCAGCTTTAATATTAAAATTAAACATAGGTATTGATGAAAATAATTGGTATGGAACAACGATTCGTAGATATTACTAGTACAGTATTGGTATTACATTGTACTGTATATGAAGCGATTCAATCGACTGTGAGCTACTTGATTAAAGAGCATTTCGGCGCTTCATATCTCTACATTATCACTTTGACCAAAAGAGGGCGATAGCGTCGACTGTGGTTTCGATTACGTCACGAGTGAATTGCCTACCAAAATTCACGAAGAAGATGGAACAACGCGTATTAGGAACCGACAATAATTATTTTTACGTAAATTCTCACAATTAATTAATTATTATGCATTAAATTAGCTTAATATTTTTGGAGAAAACAGTACGCTTCTTTTTAACGACAGAAATTTGCGCGATTATAGTCAGGGGTGTAAAAGTAATAGAACGTGGAACTTCATTTCGAATGTTTTTGTCGAGGAAGTTCTTGTCTCCGAAGTTCGTCCATTTTGCCAACAACATTTGAAGTCATCTCTAATTCGAGGTATTAAAATTTAACTACTGCACATTTAAACAGGTTAGGTCCAAGGAATGAGAGTGGCAGAGGTCGAATGAAAATGTCGGCGCACGTATTTCGGGCGTCATGCAATGGCGTAGGCTTACGGTAGACCAGGCATCCCCAGCGAATTAACCGAGGAAAAAACAACAACCTTTTCAATATTTAGCGTGAAGAATTTACATCGTATTATATTTGTGAAGGGAAAACTATTATTTATTTATCGAAAAGTAAGGATATTGGCTGATTAAAAAGGTGAAAAAGTGTTATAATTATTATGTAGGCACTTGCATCGTTCCTACCTTCATGTCAATATACAGTACCGAACCAGGGATTAATCTCATTCTACAGCTGGTAATAGTAATTATTATTGTTGAGGATGTGGGTATAGGATAATAGGATATACGTACTATATTACTTTCTTACTCTTAATTAAAATGGAATGTTTCTTAACCTTAAGGCTTAGGAAAAGAAACATTTTCCAGTTGGTGAGAAAGTTATTTTTTTATAATTCGTTGAGAAGTATGCGAATCTGTACGTTGATCGTTAAAGCTCGCTTTTAACTATTGATTTACTATTTAGTGTAGAAATAGACATTCGTGAGTTTCAATTACTGTAGTATATTTTCCTTTAATTTCAAGAAATTCTTTCTTTACCCGATCATCTTATTCGAACATTTTCTTTCTCCAGTTGCAGGTTTAAAGTTATTTCATCGCTTTTAATGCTAAGTAATTTATTTGTATTAATTTTTTAATTAAGTTACTAATAAGCACAAATGAAATCTAGTTTTTCTCTACGTACCTTCCTTCAAGCTCAACGATATTTTTTGCCAACGGTTTGGAAGATTTAAACATTTATTTTTGCAACAAAGGTTTGAAGCCGCAACGTTTGACCACGATCTGGTTTGACATAATAATAATTGTTTTTGAATCATTTTCCGTAATGAGATTTTGACCAGGGAAAAATTGAAAGCAATGCACTGGGAAACTCCCGACCTTTCTCCTTACAGTCTAGATGGGTTTCCCGGTGACTATTTTGTGTTTGGTCTCATGAAGGACCCACTCGGCGAGGACCGATTACGTCCAACTTACAGTAGGAACGTTTGCGCAACTGGTTTGGCCTCAAACTTTTGTTGAAACTTCCAAATCGATGGCTCAAATTTGCATAAATTTAAGAAATAGAATTTTAGAAAAAAATTTGACTTTGGAAGTGATCGATTTGAAAGATCAGTCGAGTTGTTTTGTTTTTTTGTGGAAGAAAATAGGTTTGTAGTTAATTGATTAGTACCGGTTACCCCGTTTCAACCACCAACATTCTCTTCTCTTTACATAAGAGATACTTAAAATCCCTCACCAAAAAAAATTAAATACAATAAAAAGATAGGAAACCTATTTTATTTATTTAGATTTTTTTTTTTTGGTTGTTTTTGAGATGAGAATGACACGAAAGTTTCACTTTGATGATCCTCTTAATGTGTCACACGTGACTAGGTTAAGGGAACAAACACTCTTCGTGTGTCATGTTTTTTTTTATTATTATTATTTCTCCTTCCACTTCTATTATTCTAATTGACATCGAAAGATTCTGCTCCCCACAAGCCCATAAAAGTAATTTATGAGACACATTTTCGATTGAAATGGAGAGAAATGAAGTCACGTCTTTAATTTTACATTTTCACGTTTTTTTTTTATTTTTTTTATTTGAAGAAAGTTTAATTCGCCGTTGAAAATTTTAATTAAAATAAGAATACATTAAATACCGTAAACGAATGACACACATGTTCTTGGTTCGGAATAAAATTGGGAGAATTTTATATAAAAAAAAAACAATGAACGAAGAAAGTAAATTAAGGTTAATCTTGAATCTGAAATATGGACAAGTTGCGTTGCATGGTATAACGTCGAGTTTACGCCACGTTCCTCTTGAGTTGGCGGGTATTTAAAATTTTGATTAGCGCCTACTTACACTCTTATTTTCTATGATGAAGTCCGGACTTAGTCGCGGAGAGAAGTTCGTCTAAGTTGACGTTATTTAAATTTTATTGCAATTCGTGCGTGCGTTCTATGGATGAAGCTGGAGCATTGTTTACATCGGCTTAAGTCTATGGGACTTGAAAGTTAGCCATGATGAAATAACAATTTTTAATACGAAAACAATAATTTATTAAACTATTTTGAGAAACCTTGTTTTTTTTTTTTTGTTAGAATTTTTTTTTTTTTAATTTAAAAAAAATTATTAAGATGTTTTTACGTGTACAAGGTTTGTGCTATGTGATCACAATTGCCGACGTTATTTTTATGTACATGTATAATTATTATTCATGTGAAATGTAATTAATTTAAGTCTTTGAAATTTTTTTAAAAAAAAATTTGAAATAAATAAAAACGGAAAAATTTATTTCAGACATTAAAAATAAATAAATACACATAAAAACGACCTTAATCACATACTGCATAAAAAAACACGAAACAATATCGATTAAAATAATAATAATGAAGTGAGATACAATTTTTAAAAAAAAGTAATAATTGTGTAGCATTTCATTCAATAACAGTAATAATAATATTACAATTAAAACAATGATATTGTTTTCTTTGTCCTGTTACGTTTAACTTTTTATATTTTTTTAATTAACTGGTTATTCATTTAAAAAAACCGTTTTTTTTATTAATTTTGTATTAAACTGAATTTTTTTTTTTTTTTTTTTCCTTAGATTATTGAGTTTTGAATGGGTTTTGCATGGAAAATGTCGGCAAAAAAAGGTGATAAAAGTTTCTTTTTTTTAATTTTGAGATTTAATATTGGTGAAGTGTTTTGAGGGTACCCTGTTTTGAAAGTGTCGACGAAATGATGCGGAAACGATCGAGAGGATAAGATTAGACATTTTTATTTCTATTATTATTATTATTAGTGGGAAAAGTGGTTAAAAACATGAGAGATAAGAGGCGGAAGAGTTAAAACAGCCATTGCTATTAATAGACTAGTCTCACACTATTTCGGATTTTTTTAAAATGTTATACTGTATTATTTTTGGGGGGAAATTTTAATTATTTTTGGGGGGAAATTTTAATTATTTTTGGGAGATTGAAAAAACGAAGACTAGCTTTCATCAAACGTACCGTAAACAATTATGGAATTACTGCATTGCATTACATTTGATATTTAAAATTATTATTGAGTGGGTTTTTGATTATCAAGTTCAATCAATGAATTTTTTTGAGGAAAAGAACAATAGAAATGTGATGGATGGAATGTTTTGATTTAATAACACTTTTTTTAAAAATAAATCTTGAAATTAATACTCCAGTAATATTATTATTAAGACACTTGATGACGTCATAAATGTAAAGGTACTACGTCACATTACGTTTGTTTTTATACCTGTGGTGGATGGAAATTCTTTTGATTAACAAAATAATTCGTAGATTTTTTTTTTTAGTTTTTATTTTCACTTTTTTAAGTCAAAAAAGTTGATGTAAAATAGACTTTCTATTTTTCTAACGTGTTCCAACTAAAACGGAAACACATACAATCATGATGGGAATTCCAATCGAATTCTATGCACTTTTTAATACTGCGCATGCTTTCCGTTTTCGATATCGTCGCCATTATAGTAAAAATCAACTTTTTATAATTTTAAACATTTCCGACAAAATGGCGCCCGATTATTAAGAATTATCGTATTATAATCGATTACGCGCTCTACTTCTTTCTGAGCATCATGTAGGCTTACCGCGTATTGTAAAGGCGCCGATTCTTGTGTTGGAATAATTTTGGTACGGTAAATCTTTTTATAACATTTTAATAATTATTTTAATTGCTAAAAATTTGCACTTTTTTTAAAAAATAGTATATCATTTTTCGTGGAGGGTGCAAAAAATAATTATAAATACAAGGCCTATATGATGAGAGAGTAACAGGCGGCGAGTGTTTTTGACAGCTATAATAAAAATATCCTCGAGCGTGGAATAATAATTGGAAGAGGTAGGCTTAATAATTATTAATCTTAAGGAGTGTTCGGTCTTTCTCCTCCGAGGTAAATGCGGCTACTACCATCTTCGTCCGCCTGCAAATCGAGGCGAGTCACGGTCTCTTTCGCAGGTGGCAGCGACGGCGGGTTTAGCTCCACATTGAGGCACTTTTGCACGAAACTTATGACTTGATCCACGTACTCGTTGCGATGAATAATAAAGTGCTTGACGTGCGGCGAGTCTTCCCAACACACTTCGCTCACGTCCACGCCGCACTTCCTCCTCTCCTCGGCGAAGTTCTTGATGCTCTTGTAATGACAGATCTCGTCGGCTTTGGAATAGAGAAAGAGTTGCGGGTAGCGAGCGCGGTCTTTGGCCAACGTGTTCCACAGCGATTGGGGAGAGACGCGTTTCGACTCGGACCAAATGAAGCCCAGTAGGAACTCGACGACGGCGGCGAAGAGCACGGCGAACATGAGCAGCACGCTGCGCAACCATCGGTAGACGATGTTGCCGCTGGTGCTGGCGGCGGCGATGGCGCGAAAGAGGTGCAGCGGCGAGGTGACGGCGGGTCCGCTGTCGAAGATGCAACCCTGGATGCGCAGACCCAACTCGTAGCGACTCCTTCGCTGCTCTTCGTTCACTGCGCAGCAGCCAGCGGCAGCAGCCACCTGCACGGCTTTGGTGGAGACTTTTTTTTTCGCGTCCGCCGAGGCTAGTAAGTTGCAGACGTGACGGTAGACGTAACAGCCGCCGTTGCTGAACATGTGCAGGATGAGCTGGTGGGATTCCAAGTGGTACTCGTCGATCACTTCGAACAGTTTGGCGGCGATGGAACGAAGGCTGTCCGATTGATAGGTGAGCAGGTCGGCTCGAGGAAGGAAACGAATGGTGATGCATCTGGGGAGAAAAAGAAGAAAAAATATTTGCCAAGGTAAATTAAAAGTTTGTAAATAAAGGTGTGAAATGGTATTTAATTAACTTATTAAGTGTCACAGGTGCCACTTTTTTTAAATAGATCCCAGCACGTTCTGCAATAAAGAACTGCGAATTGTGAGGTACAGTTCCCAAAACGTTCGAAATTCCATTATGAATGAGTTTAATGCGGATTCTTCTTCTCGAAACTGTATTCTTTCATCGTTGGTACCAATAGTATTGTATTAAACTGCTCTCACCTAATTCATTGATCTTATAACAATGTTTCAGTTAAGTTAATCTGTTTTTAGAAGCCACGTGAAAATGAAGTTAAGTTGTTAACGATAATAACGCTCTGTGAGCTTTGACTACTTTAGCTTTTTACTTGACCGAGCGACTCAATTGTTATACTGTATTGAACTAACGACGAGACGGTAAAAATACAGATAAAACTGTTAAGCTATTTTATTTGAAAAATTAATAAGAGTTTTGCTCAAAAAAGATTTATTAATACAGTACAGTAAACTAAAATGTTGAGTCTTGAAAGGGAAAGGTGAGAAGAGCCAGACCCAGGCTTTCGCTTTTGTTGTTATTTCTAACAATAGATTCTTCGTATTATCAGAGTTGCGCATCTTGGTTAGTTGATTTTCTTTCAGTAAGAATTAAGGTATTATTGATTTTTATTAACTTTTATAAGCATAAAAGCTGCGTGTTTTTAAAGTTATTTTGATGCTGTGCCCACTCGTATTTGGAATTTCTTGGAGACCAAATTATTTGAGCTATAATATCTACCGGTACTACATTACTGTAGTAGAAAAAAAGAAGTACAGCTGCAACTCGACATCTTCGATATTTACTTTTATTTTCCATGCTAAACCGTATTTCACTTTGCATTTTGTTTTTCGGGGAACGAACCTCGGGTGCAATGCGAGGTATCGGGTGTCATTTGAATTAATTGTTTTGGAAATTGATTCAGAAATGAAAGAGGGACGTTTTTGTTCTACTGAATTTTTTTTTTTTTTTTTTTTTTTTGGTACATTGTCTGCGCGTTTGAAAAGTGTGACTTTTGACTCATACGTGAATAAACCCACGTTTATTAACTACCGTAATTAATTAACATCAGTAAACTTTGGTGCGAGCTTTTTGAATGTGTTAATGGTGGGCAACGGTGAAAGTGTCTAGGAAACACTTAGCGAATGAGTTCATTTTATTTATTAACTGCTGCTTTTATAGTCATTCGTTATGCAAACATTTAAAGTGACATTAATAATTATTATTAACACCCAAAAAGTGAAAATACTGCTTCTGCTGACCTTTCAATTTCATTTTTTATATGTGTAAATGGGAAAATTATATTTCAGGTACTCGGAACTTGTTTTTCCCCCGAGGTTATCAAATTATTGCGAACTAAAACGGTTCCGTACTAAAAGCCTTTTTTATTATTATTATTGGTTTAGAGAATTAATAATTCTCGTTCGACCTTTTCAAATTCGATTTTTAGGGATCATAAAAAAAAATTATAATAAAGATGGTTGTTGTTGATGGGACATTTTATTTGATTTGCGTGTGACGCAAGCAAGTGCGAAATGGGCGATGTTTTTGCTATTAGATTTTTCTACGGAAGATGTTTTTGGCTGCTGCAGCGTAGTTGCATTGCGTCAAAGAAAAAAATCCAAAAAAGAAAAAAAGGATGATTTTCAAGGATAAGCAAATCCTTAGCGGGTTATAATTACGCGGACATCCATTTTTTTTCTCTACTCGAGTATGTTACGTGTATTTTTAAAATAAAATGATGCGATTGACATCTTTTTTTATTGCTTTCGGTTTTGGAACGGAAATTGATTTTACGACACCCAATATCTTTTTATTTTTTCTTTAAATATTTGAATCTTTCTTTTTAAAAAAAGAATAATTAAGTGAATTTTTTTTTTTATTTATTGAGGAAACGGGCGATTTTTTTTTTGTATTCGAAAGGTCTTCTTATTTGATTATTGATTACGAAACCGACACTGGGTCTGGGTATCGATTATTTGCTCTCACGAAATACCGAGAAATCAGATTTTTTTTTTTTTTTTGGCACTTTTACGTTAAAACTCGAGGAACATTTTAGTATAGAAATTAAATTTATTAAATGAATTTCTGCGGACAAAAATAATTTTTGTTTATTGAAACCGCACTTGATAAATTTTCACGGTTTACATGTCATGAAAATTTACTTTTATTCAATTTATTGAGCGTTATTTTGTGAAATGGTATACAATATTTAATATTGTTAATTGATTTTTTTCATGTTTATTTAGCTGTATTGGCGAATTGAAATGTTAGTGCAATCATTGAAAATTATTAATGTTTAAAACCTGTCCGCAATTTCTAACCTTCAAAAATTTTAATGAAACAAGCGATTTTTCCTCTGATGAAAAAAAATTTAAATAATGAGTTAACCTTAAGAGATTACCTAATCTACGGAATATACTGATCAAATAGTATAAATTGAATATTTATTCTAAGAAATTCTAGATAAATGTTTATAAAAAAAAATCTGGAATTTTTCGTCTCAAAAAATAATAAATAGAAATTAAGATTTAATATTGATTGCATTTCTTACCCTAAATCCTCATATATTTTGCTGTATTTTGACAGATGTTTGTCCTGGCATCCGTACCATCCGAGGAGCACGACGACCGGCACTTCTACGGCCGTCTCCGGCGCGCCAAACGCCGCTGCTGCATCCGAGACGATGGGATCTCCGACGGGCTTGTTGTTATTACAGCCGGTAGATTTTTTGCTATTAACTTTGTAACCTATGTGATGCGGATGTTGTTTATCGTTGGAAGGGAAAGTGATGTGGTACTCGAGATCGTCGACTGTCATACTGCCCGAACGAGACGAACCGCCTAGTTCCGTCTTAGAAGATGATGTGGAGGATGCGCTGGCGACCGATCCTTCTTCGCTGGATGATGATGCTACAGGAACCTGGAAATCGTAAGCGATGAGTATTATACGTTACATTTTATTTATAGATTATGTGACGTTTGGATAAGGAGAGTTGAGGGAGGATGTAGGAGCTAGCAACAGCATCGTTGGCGGGAAAAGATCAATACTATACAGGCGCGCTAACATTTGCATGCTCCTTCGCTTCGACGACTTATCGAACGCTGTGCATATAGCAACAGGGAAAAAGAGATTAAAAAGAATAATCATATCTCGCTAATTATTTATACTGTATATTAAAATTGAGATCTAGGTGACATTTTCAGTTTGATTTGCGGGTATTTTAACTTAGAACGAAGATTGGGTTCTAATCCAAGAATTAGTTCTACAAAAATGTGGTATTAGTTTTAATTCTTTTTGCTTTAAGATGCGATTAAATGAGTTTTATTTTTAATCTTATTTAAAATGATTTTTAGCAAATTATTATTTTTTTTTGGGAATGGTAATTATTTTTTTCGGAGATTGATTTTAAAGAAAATGTTAGATCAAATTGATATGCAGGAATGTTGATAGTATTTAAATTAGTTAGTTTTTAAAAAAAAAAAAAAGTTTTGATGAGGTTTTTTATTAAGTTATAGTGTTTATTTTATAGTCAGAAACTCGTTAAAAAATATTAAAATTGTTAGACGAAACATATTTTACGAATTGAGTTTTAGAGGGTTTTTTTTAAAAGGTGTTGAATAATGAGGAGATAGTTAAACTTATTTTAATTGATAATTAGGTAATGGAAATTGTCTAACACTTCTGTAATAATTAATACTGTATTTATTAGTCAAAAGCGGTTTGTCAATTGCAGTTAAATGTGGGTTTTTTACGATGTTTTAACAACTTAAGATTAGTTTTTTTTATAATATTAGCTAAACATTTTGTAAATCAACTTTACACCGTTTACAAAGAAAAAACTTTTATTACACTTGCAATAGAATATTTTTAAACTCGCGGCGGAAGAAGATCAATGCAACTTTTTCACTTCATTACAAGTTCTTTACTATTCTTTTTTATAAGTCGTAATGAAACGCAACTTTCTAATTGTTGCTTTTCTTACGGTTAAATTAAATTACGATTTAAAACGCTGGCGAAAGTTGCCGAGCGCAACATTTTTTTTTTGTATTTTGAAAGACCAAATTTGATACAATGTATTTTCGAAATCAGAAGTGGTTGCTTTTTCACCATCGACTATGTTAATATAGCGAGCTAATTTGAAATATACTATGCAATCATTCACATTTTCGTTGGTTGCATACGACAAGATTATTATTTTCAACGAGTTCTACTTTTTATGTCGAGATAGCTACTAAAAAGCAAGGACAAAATTTGCATGGAAAAAAGGGGCAGATAAATAATAATAATAATAAAGACAGACGAATCGACGCTTAAAAAAATACAGAAATAATATTTCGAGTTTTCTTTTTTTTTTCCAGAAGCTTTTACATGATAATTGTGGGAGTCCCTAGGCGCATGATCTTCTTGAGCTCAGGAAAAAAGTGACATTGATCGTATAGCTGCAGCCAACAAACTCGTAGTTATTTAATAAGTCTCGTGCAATTAACACGCACACTTAATTTCAGACTAAATGAAAATAACGAAGGTACATAATATTTAAATGGGTGCGAGCGAGTAAGTGTGTAAAAGTTTGGTGAATTGAGAACGATGTACTTACTGTACCTGTATTTTATTGAGAGAGACGAATGGAAATTCGCTGACCTCAATAGGTCAATAAGAAAAAAAAATCCTCGGCGTCTCACACCTTCGTTTTTAGAGAAATTGTTAATGAAAGGGATATGTACAATGTTTACCGAATGAGCATGCAAATAATAATTTTTTTCTTTCTTCCTTTTCGGTTTTAGAGATCACTGATCTGTTTCTAACTCTCCTTCTACATTCAATGGTGTGTTGTTCAAGTGACCTAGTAACCGTTCTTCATTGTGAGCACGGCCGTTGCTCAGTCCAATTTACAACGAGGTCAGTGTGTCATACAATGCCATTAACTCCCTGTTATTTTTTTTTTTTCTCCCCACCTTCCCATTCTTTTTATCTCGAATGATCTTTATGTAACTTTAAAGGTAATAGTGAAATTTATTCTCAACGAAAAGGAAACAATACTGTTGACATCTCTTCCTCTTATTTTTTTCTTATTTCCGCAGACCATAGAAATGATTTAAGGAAAAAAAAATATTCACAGAAATGTTTTAAAGAAAAAAATAATTTAAGAAAAAAAAATCTAAATGAAAAAAAAAATGTCCTTGGAAAAGTTGTTTTCTGTTCCCAAAATTAATCGTATAGTTTTTTTTAAAAACTTTTATGAAAAATTGGTGCAAAAAAATTAAATTACAGGTACTAAAAATAATTATTACCGGTACTACAGAATTTTTTTTTTTTTTTTTGGAAAACTTTAAAAATAAATTTGAAAAATGTAGTTTTATTCTACCATAATATTTTTTTTTCTTCTATTTCTAATATTATTAATTTTATGCGAAACTAATTTTTGATTTTGTAGGGGGATTTTACAGTATGGGGAGAAACTGGATACGCGGCAGCACTGTAGACTTCTAGCGGGCAGCACTGCGAAGTACTCCACGTGCTTTTCGAATTTGAAACTTGAAAGTTTACGCAGCGAGATGGCGGAATGTGAGAGACGGCTGGTCATGTCTGGCGATATTATTGCGGAATTATCGGACAGCGGTGAAGGCGACGGAATTGTGACGTTAGGACCGGGTTTAAGAAGGGACCAAGCTGAGAATGTAGTAGCTACCAAGTGCGGCTTCTTGCGCAAGAAAGGTCAATCAACGTTCTGGGTGGACAGCTATCAGAAACACGTAAGGTTTAATTTAGACTATTCTCACGTCAGCGCTGTGACTCACTGCAAACGTGCTTGTGAAATCGCTCGCTCGACTTGTTCAAAATTTAGGCGAAGGACTTTCCGATAAAAATTATTAATTTTTTTATATAGAAATAATTAAAAGGAAACCTTGTAAAAAGTTAATCGTGCTCGCCAAAAACATTTATTTATTATTTTTTTTAAAGGGGGAAAAAAAATGTGTCTGATAAACAGCTGTTAAAAAGATAACATTAGTCAAAATTTCTGGTTTACTTCTAGGGTTTTTTTATATATTACACTGTATTATTATTTTAAAAAAAAAATGGTTTCTTACATTTTTATTGTAGTGCATATGATTAAGATTAACCACCACTTCGTCTATAAAAACTTGTCTTTGCAGATGATCAATGCTTTCCATTGGATGATACTATTAAAGGGGGGAAAATAAATATTAAAAATCTCATTTATCATAATATTTGACGCACCAATAATTCTAGTTTATTGTTAACCGTATATGTGATTAAAATCAAGATTTGCGAATCGAGAAAATTCAAGATTTCAATCACAGACAAAATAATAATAATACCCTTAAATAATTTTCTCATTTATAAACAAATCAACCAAAATTTAACGTGCAAATGGTTTTTTTTTAAAGATTTTAAAATGCTTACCATTGTAGATTTCATTTTTATTATAATTGTTGTTTTCACACAGAAAAATAATAATCCAAAATTATAACCACAAACACGAAGAAAAACTCGTTAAAACATCGAAGATTGTTTTGTTTTTTCTTCAAATGTTCACAGAAAAATTTTTTTTTAATTTTTTTTTAGTACGTGCCCAGCCGAGGTGAATGCGTTTTGGGAATCGTCACGGCGAAATTGGGTGATATTTTCCGAGTAAACATTGGAGCGAGTGATCAAGCGTCTCTTTCCTATTTATCTTTCGAAGGAGCGACTAAAAGGAACCGTCCGAATATCCAGGTAAACTTTTCTTTACAAACTTTTTATTTATATAATTTGTCTCGCACTCACTTAGTTTGGTCTTCTCCGAAAATCACAAACAGAAAAACGCGTTAGAATAATATTCGCCATGATTATTAGAAGCTGAAATCAACACGCATTGATTTTTGATACACACAGTCGCCGCGCACATACATATGGGAACACTCGAATTATTTAGGAAGCCGAATGAAAAGATGTATGTAGGATGAGACGAGAAAGAATGTCAGAGAGAAGAAGTTAAAGACCTCGTATAATAATAATTTTTTTTTTGTAAGTCTCCAAATAAGATTTTTGCCGCTTAACCGGTGAAATATAAAGTAACGAACTTGTTTAGAGATGTGAAGTTGAACGTACTTTCATCGAACTGTTCATTCCTTATTAACTTTTTCTCTCTTTCTTTTCTTCTCAGTTTTTTTTTTTTCTTTGAGATTAGGTAAATGGTAGGCGGTCAGTGGGAAAGACAGGTGGAGGAGCTGTGCTGTTTATTGCACTTGTATAGTACCGTTCTAGGGGTTGGTCCAACCTCCCTCCAAAATATCTGATTCGTCTACGCGAGACCAACTGACTTACTTTTTTTTGGAGGAGGGGGGATGTTCGACGTGAATTTAAATCCAACGTCAACAAACTCTCTCCACTCCCTAATTCATTCATTTTTCTATTTTGATAACCGCTTCATTTATTTACATCTCCGTTTTCGGGGGTTTTCATGTATTAAGGGGTAAATAGAACGATGGAGTGGTGAAACGGGAAATCTTGATTTGAAAATTGATCCGAGTTTGTGAACGTAAGCTTCTACCCAGGGCCTTTAACAGGTGGTGGACCAAGTGGAAGTAAAAATTTGTTTTAAGATTTTAAATTGTTACGAGCTTCAAAATAATATTAGGAATCGAAGTAGTTTTAACAGGTATTGAAAGTTCGTTTGGAGTTTTATACAGTATCATAATTTAATGTGCTCGGGAATTAAAGTATTATCTTATTTTAATCAAAAAGAAAGTTACAAAGTTGGACATACTGAATAATTTAGATTTAAAGATTAAATTTTAAAGCGCGGTACATGTACAATGGTATAAAATAATTTTACTCCTGTAAGTTATTTATTAACTCTTCTTCTCGTCCGGTTCTACGAGTTGAGGGTTTTGAGAAAGGGTTTCGGGGGATGCTTGAGAGGCCAGAATAGGGGAGACGACGGTCAGACAGGTTTTAATGTTTGGAAAGAAAGTTCTTTTAGAAGAAAAAAATGAATTTTGAAGAGAAAATTGCAGGAGCGGGTTCAAAACTTAAAACAACGAAATTACAAAAAAATATATACCAAAATAATTAAAACTTCAAGTTTTTTTTTTTTTTTTGGAATGAAGACCATATTTTTTCACGTAGAATTTTAACATTTTTTTCTTCTTTCAAATAATATCGAGTTTATCAAATGAAGTTGATGGAGATAAGTTAATAACACAGTCAGGTTTAAAAAGTTGCACGTATATTGAGATGAATTTTAAAATGCCTTAAAGCAATGAAAAACTACTCACTTTTTTTTTTATATGTTATTAATTAGTACCGTAGTGAAAACAATTAGAATTAAAATGAAGGGAAAAAAAGTTATATTAACGATACTTTAAAAATAATAATTATATACATATTAATACTGTATTCTTTTTTTAGAAAAATTTGTATCTTATTTTGATAACTTATTAGATATGTGAGTGATTTTTGAAGGACTAGTCGCAGTTTAAAAAAAAGAACTATAAGAGCGGGAAAATTAATGACGCTAAAATGTCACCATGTTCATTTTCTTGTAAATTGGAATTGCCCACGTACATGTACTGAAAAATCGAGTTGAAATTTGTAATGTAAAATTTAATATAAGAAAATTAGTATGGAAAATTGAGATAATTTATATTTTTATATGAAAAGCTATAAACTGAAAGGTTATTTATTTTTGGGAATGGAAAGTAATAAATAGGAACAACATTTATTTTGTAAAATGCGATAAAAATCAGGTACTGTAAAGTTGGTCAAATGATACAGAATTATAACGTAAACAAATGGTTATAAAAAACTCTTATGCTTTTAGGGAATTTTTACTTTTTACGAATTTAAATAACAATTTTTTTTAAGGAAAAAAAAAAAGCTAATTGGTAATTATCTTTCTGTTTTTATTGTTATTATTATTCGACAGTAGTCGAATTTCGTAAATAATAGCTTTCTATTTGAGCGTAAAGCAGACACACGAATAATAAGGCAATACTTGTAATTGCGAAAGCGCATAACTATCTTAAAAAGTTTTTTCCATTAATTTGATTATTTTTTTTAATTAGAAATTATTTATGTTGACATTTTGAATGTGGAAAAAGAGGTGGAGTTAATTATGGTTTGACCTTAATGTAAAGTCGGACTCGCGGTCCGCGCTGCCATTTCAATGAATGTTTACCCCTTCTGCTGTTAATTCACCTGCCTACTACATTTTATTTTAAAATATTATTTATGTACTTTTCATTTTGTTTCTCTGTTTGGCTGGTGTGTGTGTGATTGGCTCACAGTTTCGCTCGAATTGGCACCCCACCGCACGAAGAAAACGTGCGCGGCATTTCAATATTCCTTTAGGATAATAATAATTATAAGATTGAACTTGAGGCTCCGATCTAGCTTAAAAACGAGGTGTTACTCGAACACCTTGACCACCACTGACCTTTATATTTTTTCGTTATCACCTACTGATCTAGTTTGAATTAATCCTCGTTTGTACACGTAGTTTCTCCCTTAAAGCGTGAGAGTAATCGAACTCGTTGCTACTCAAAAATATGTGGGTTTATAATTTTTATTAAATTTTGTTTAAGGAACTTTAATCTCGTTTGGAAAAAAAAATTTTTTTTTATTGCTATTCAAAACTCTTAAGATTAATTTGGATTATTAATTCAGGTGGAAGCGAAATATTTTATTGCTGAGGGCTAATTGTTGCTGTTTAACCCAGTTTTTCATTAATACCGGTACTGTATAAGAAATGTAAACAGAATAGAAAGTGAGAATCATCTTTTGAGTTGAGTTGGCGGGAAATGTTTGAGGAAGATCGCTTAATTTATTTATTTTTTATTGGATTACTTTTGATAGGTAATTTTTTTTTTGTTTTGCGGCATAAGTTATTCTGAATTATTTTAATGACGAATTAAAATAATTTTATTTTTCTTATAAATTTTTTTTTTTTTTTGAATATTTTTTTTTTACAAAGTCCTTGCAAAAAATTTTTTTTTAAAAAATAATTATTATGTACCGTAGTCATATTTTAATTGTTTGAATTTTAAGAGTGTACTTGGAAGGTTTTTAGATTGAACTGATTGATATTTTTTCCAACCCTGTTTTTAAAAGGCGACAAAAGTTGAAATATGGGCGAAAAGATTATTGTTAGGAATATTAATTTAACATGATGGATTTTTAATATCACAGCTTTTTTTAAAAGTTCCATGCTGTTTTTAAAAAAGTTAATTTTTCGAGAAAAAAAATGGCCCTAACTTTAAATGGTTGGCGAATAATTTAAAGCTGAAAATAATAATCATTAGAGAGCTTGTGCGGTTTAGTTTTTTTGTCTGGTTTTCTTGCGTAATTTTTAGCTGCTTATAATAAATGTAAACATTCAAATTTTGCTAAATTGAACAACCATAACGAGGGGGGGGGAGTGGGAGGGAATGAAAATTCGTAATTCGCTCAAATGGAATAATACTGGGAAAATAATATACCGGATAATACGAGTTTATTTATCTCTAAAGCGATAGAAACATTCAATTTAATTATAATAATAATTGGTTAGAATAATAAGTAAGGTGTTTACTTTTGTTTTATATACGGTATGTAAAAAAAAATTGATATTCAATGTTTTCGTGACTAAAAATATTAGTACCGGGTTTTTCCGATAAAAAGCCCATGGGCTTGTAATTGGAAATTGGCATTTTATGGGTTTCAGATTGTCTCCC
>JAQGAY010000518.1:0-25756 GCA_034698085.1 Polydesmus angustus | reverse complement strand
ATTACAATACAAGTTAAGTTTAGTACCAAGTACTTATCCTTTTTTTATTTAGTATTTTAAATAGTCGGGCATTCCATAATAATATTATCCTCAATCCATCTAGAAATGTCGCCACCTGTTTTTAACACGTGGCGAGTTTAGTGAGCGTTCCTTTTATTTTGTGGAAATTTCGTTTTGACTTTTTCGAAGCTTAAGGATTGCTCAGCGCCCTCTTTTTATGCTTAAAGAGTGAAGTTTGAAGATAAAGTTTACGTAATTAAGGAGCAACAACAACAAAAAAAAACTTTAATATATGGAAATCTAAAATTTGGTTGGGAGGGCATTCCATATATACGCGTTTATCGTCGCAGGAGAATGATAACAAAATATTTTGGTCGGCCAAAAAACATTCACTTGAGGTTCCCACCCTGCATTGTTTCATTTGAATACGATGGAGTGAGGCGCGTGGGCGAAGTCACATGGTCATGTGATCCTACCACCCACCCAATCACCCCCTATACCATTCAGATGATAATAACAATAATAATAATAATGATAATAGAAATAAAAAAAAAAATAGTAGAGTTTGCAAAAAAATAAAAATTGCGAGAACACCTGTAAAACACGTAATCCTTGTTTACGATTGGTGCAAAAACGTTTCAGCAGCTGTTGGATCACGCCATTTCGTCACGGGCACACTCTACCTTGTCATCGTGCACACTCCACCACTAGTCATCTCGCAGCAACACGCAGAAAAAACAACAACAACAACTTGAATAATTATATTTGATCCAGTTCAACGAAAAGATGAAAAGATAAGAGACTTAAAGAAAGTTATATCCAACTTCAGTGTTACGAAAACTATAATTTATCAACCCTCAACATGTCAATTTCTGGAAAAAAATGTGATCAAAATAGCGAACATCTAATTTTGCTCTAATATTTTTGCATAACTTCGACATTAATATAGTAAATTTACAAAGGTTTATTTTAATCAAAGTTTCAGATTGCTTGCCAAACTTTTATTTATTTATTTACTACTTTATTTCCGTGGAAACTTAAAAAACGATTTGGACAAGCAAAAATTCGTTACAATGACATTTTACCGTTTCTCAGGACTTGAAAAAAAAAATCGAGCAAAAACTTGCAAAGTAAATTTTAAAAAAAGGGGTTAAAAAATGATTTGCATATTTGAATTTTTCCTAATTTATTCATTACTCATACAACAATATAAATTTCTGATTCATAGTTGATAATCTAACTCGCCTAATCGACGCTAGAGGGAGCTGATGCAATTATATTTTTGTGGAAAAAAAAAAGAAGGCTAAAATTGAAAATGAAATTTGACAGCGATGCACAGTATTTGTTTGTTATTGAATTTGCATTACCGTACCTATTATTATGTTTATCGACTGACACTTGTTCTACTAACTCAACCGTTGTCGGTTGCATCGTTCACTGCGCCGTCATACCAATAAAGCGCATGCGTATTAAACTTTCGTCGGTATAAAAAGAAAAAAAAATCCTGCGTAAATTGATCGGATAAGTTAAGCTCGCTTTCCTAATCGATCAATACAATTAATCGCATCACGTGTGAAATAAGAGAAACTAGCGTTAAAATTACTGTACCGGTATACATTTTGCTAAATATCAATTGTCATGATGATATTTCCTGATAATTACAGTATTATTAGCAATCGTCGCTGCGCAAACTCAAAACTAGAAACGCAATATTTAAAAAAAAATCATTTAAATCGCTTTTAATAAAATTAATTTTTTTTATTAATAATATTTCGTTTCCACCAAATTTATTGATTTAAATTCCCTGATATTTATAGTTTACGAATCCGTCTATTTTTTTATATCAACTATCGGTACTAATTTAATCCACTTTTTACAACACAGATTATGAAGCAAACTGAAATCATGGTAAACGAAAATTAAGTAAAAAGTAGATTGTTGGGAATATTTTTTAGAAAAACATACAGTATAATAATTATTATTATTCAACTTTTTTTGAAAGTGCATGCGCAGTATGCAAAAAGAAAAAAAGTAATAAAAAGTTTTAAAAAAAGCATTGAAAACTACTTAAAATGACTTCTGGGAGTTATTCATTTGAACGAACGATGCGTCAAATATTCGTAACATACATGCCATGTTTTCGAGGAATGTCGTCTGCGCAACATACGTGCACATATTCAAATTCGAAACTTGGAATCGCATTCAATGCCATATGTGTATGGACGCCATCGGAATAAATTAGCTCACTCGCAACAAAAAAAATAACATTATTTCTAATGCGAAGATAATAATTAGCAATAATCCGTTGCAATTAACCAAAACTAATAATAAAGTTCATAAAACACAAAAATAAACGATTAAAAATGCATGATATAATATAATCTGTAGTTAATTTTTAACACCATAATTACGTTTTTCTTAGAATATATTTTAACAAACTTAATATTACTGCAAATTTTCAATGTGGAAGTTACAAAAGAGTTCGTTATACACCTAATGCTGTTTTTACACGGGGGATACGTTCCTGAAAAAATTTCGTGGAAAAAAAGTAATGGGGGAATGTGACATTATATATGGGCTACCGAAAAATACATACAGTATTATCAAATTATCATTAATACATAAATAAAAGTATAAAAAATTTGAAAAATTCCCAAAATAAGCGAAATTTTTTTTTGAAATTGGTTAAAAACTCGTGTTATTTCAAAATTTTTCGCGTAAAAAAAGAATTAAATTTTATTTTAAAACCGTCTTATTTCAAATTCGCGTAAAAAAAATCCGTGTAAAAACAGTATTAGGTGTACATGTACAGTATTAAGAAGTTCCTAAAGAATTTTTGTTCTTGTTTTTTTTGTATCGTACTGAACCTGATTCACATTTATAATAAAATCTACGTTTTTAAAACAAAACTTTCGCTGTACAGTATTGAGTTTCCAAAATGTGTAATATGAAGGTCCGTTTTATCTACGTCACCACAACATTTCGTTAAGTGTAATTTCCTACCGGCACTACCGGTACTAAATTTCGCTCTATTGAGGTTACAACAACTTCCACAAGTTCGTTGTATATCGGTGTTCCTACTACAAAATTTCCGTTCTATCGACGTCCTCCTCCTTAAATTCACACAATAAAACAGTAAAAAAATGCAGTAAATTCCTTGTGTTATTGATTTGTATGGGGACGTCTGGTACACATTGATCCCCACTTTACCTAAATATTTAAATTCTTAACATACATTGTCCGTTTAACACACGTGTTCCTTTTTTTACACCCACCGACCGTACGACCCCCTAGCAAAAAAAAAAAATGTAGGCAAGGTCGAATGAAAATAGATTTACTCCCCACTTCAATTCCCCCATTACCACTTTTCACATGAGTGAGAGAAAGAACGAGAGAGAAAGAGAGAAAATAACGGGTTCAATAATTTTCTAATCAAACTCTTTGCATCTGCCGTGTATACTTTTAGTTCAGTTCGGTCAGAAGAGCAACCGAAAACATACGAGTTTATCTATCCTCCATCAGACAATCTCAAACGTTTGAAACAAAAAGCTGAAATAACTGAATAAAAACCGCAAAAAAACTTTCGCAAACACGCTTTTTCTTCCCCCGTTTTCTTCCTCTCGAATTTGAAAAAATGTCAATTAGGTCACCCCGAACTTCCAATAAATACTGTAGATAGAAAATCTTCAGGAGTTTTGATATAACGAATTAAACCGTTGAAAATCAAGCATTTTGGTAAATAATCATGTAAAACTTCGCTATTATTATTGCATTTTAAAAAAAATTGTTTAAAAATTGAAATAACAAATTTTAAAATGATAAGAAAATGTTGTAGACAACTTTTTCGACCTTAATTATTATTAATTTCGAAATAATCTTACTTTACGTTTTAGTCACGTAATTATCACTTTTTACATTAAAATAATATAACTAGCAGTAATGAAAATCGCGATGTACATTGTACAAGTAGCCTACATGCAATCGAAAAATTAATAGAAAAATGTGAAGGTAAAACTTTTACTAAAGGTGGTATTATTATTGTATACCATAATATTTTAACCTTGTTCGTTATTATGTAAATAAAAAAAAGCTGCGTTGTAATGAAATACATTCAATTGCATGAATTGGGAAATTTTCTGCGGGATAATCCGCAAATAAATACAATTTAAAAATAATAATAATAATGCACACTTGGAGCCATACCAAAGTGAGTAAAATAATGTCAAATGCATTAAATTACTAGAAAAAAAAAAATTATTTAAAATTCGTGTACAGTACTGCAATTAATTAATTAGAGAAATATTTCCCACTCTATTAAAAACTACTTTATTATGTTCCATTCAAATGTTAACCTAAAATTAAATAAAAGCGAACTGAATTGGCGCAAATCTTCCAATGACCAGTCGTGTATTACATAAATAATTCATTAACGTTTGGATAGACAATAACTCATTTTTTAGTATGAAACGGCTATTTCGTCCCAGTGTCCATTTCTTACATACATATCCAATACAAGATATGGACACTACACTGCAAAAACTTGACTTATAGCTTTACAAACAGTTTGGTTAACTAGATACACATCGAGACTCTGTAAACATTGCTATAAATTTAAGATACTTTTTCTACAAAACTGCATTATTAATTCTCATTTTTACGTGCTTTTCGTCAAAAACGAAAAAATAAAACTAGTCAACATTTACATTCACTTGTACATTCCATTAAAACAAAATTAAGCTTAATGCAGTTCTTTAAAAATGTATGAATATCCGTTTCATTTTTGAACGAAGAGAAAAAGAGATTGACTCGATAAAATATGCAATATGGTAGACTTTTAAAGAAAGAAAAGTTGGAAAAGAGGAAGATTTTGTGTTTGAATCGAAAGTCTCGTTGATTGAGCCGCCGTTAGGGTGCGGAAAGGTCGCGGGAGAGCGATCGCGGGCTTACGGCAGCAACGCACCTGTTGGAAAACCCCGTCTCTCTCCACGCACATTCTCTTACAAAATTAGCATGTAAAAATAATTAATATAAACTCGAAACTTATCAAAACAACAAATCCCGATATTTGAATTAATATTTAAACAATTAATCAGCGACATCTTTACGTAGTAAATTATTAATTCAAGTTTTTTTTTTTCTAAATGAAAATATTAGTAAATGAATTTGAAACTTACCGAACAATTGTCGGGCTGTAATAAATTTTAGATCCAAAAGTCACATAAGATCCACACACAACAAAAAGTCTTTTTGGGTTATTTTTGATATTATGAAAGCAGAAAACCCGGTCACCTTTGTGTTGTGCCGATGTCTATCAACTTTCTTCCCTTTCAATAAACAAAGTCCGTACGTCGGCTCATCATCCGCCGAATGTAATCAGTTAACTCGAGCCACTAATTATTAATAATTAGATTGAGGATGATGAAAACACGAGTCGGAGCACATAAACACTAGACAGAGACGGAGAGAACGAGCCGCACACATTCGCCAACTCCACTTTCACGCAAACACAACAAAAAATGTTGATCGGGAAAGCAACAATCCTACTTCAAACGTGCGCATAAAAAGTATTCGACGTGACGTCACCTAACCTCTCCCTATGCCTCTCTCTCTCTCTCTCTTTCCCTCTCCTCGTTTCAAATGAAGGCGCAGCGACATCTATCGGCCAACCAGTTAAACCAAACGCCGGATACCTCGTTAAAAATAAGGGTACAGCTGATTTTTTAAATGACGTCACCAACCTCACGAATCAAAACAACATCGTTGTTAACGGTTCATTTTGTTTAAACAAAGAAATAAAAAAAAAATATATAATACTGTATTGTTGAAAAGTACATTTCTATAGATAAATAACTAAATAAAATTAAAAACAAATTTTCCACAGTTTTGTTAACTCTGTTTTTTTTTTTTTTTTTGAAAATATTAATTAATCAGTATTAAAATTACAATTTAACAAACATTGTAATTACTTAATAATTATTACAGTAAAATAACAAAATGTATTCGATAAAATAATAAAAAAAAAAGTAATTAACAACTCGTTAAAAAAAAAACTTTTTTAAAGTAAAATTTGATTTTAAAAAATGTAGCCAAATAGCCTACATTAATTCACATTTTAGTGAAAAATAATGAAACTTAATTTTTTTAAAACTTATTTTAATAAAATTGCGTTAAAAGTGCAATACAGCTATGTACAGTATTCGAAAAAGTTTTCCAAAATCTAAAACGCCAAACCAAGCCCGTTCTAATTAATACAGTATTCGAGTTGCTACCTCAAATTCTGATCTAGATTAAGCGAGAGTTGGTCAAGTTAAAACATTTTAGACACAAAAAAGTTTAATTTACTAAACAATATTAAATTAACTCAAACAAGATATTCGTAAATTTCTCGGCTTTTTTTTCTTTTAATATTGTTTTAGTAACAACAAGGACTAATCTAACAAACTTAAAACGAAGAATTAAATAAAACTATTAAGCAGCTCAAAGTAACGGACCTTTGCTAAATAAATTTAAAACTTATAGATAAATTTAGATACCGAACCTATTTCATTCGATCCACTTTTAAAAGTTCTATTTACGAAGATTCTGTCTAGGCGAGGCACGAATTAATCACTCAAATAGAGTACCTTATCAGTCAGGGCTCTGTATTTACACTTTGGGAGGTCCTAAACGCAATGCTATAATTATGAATCCCTAAAAATTGACGTTAAAGAGAGACGGTGCAGAGGGGCACAATTTGGTAAATTATAGAAAACGGTAAATTACCCCTTTTCCTACACAAATTAGCAAAATATTCAAACAAAAATTGAAAAAATTTTGACATTTTTAAGTACTGTGCCAATTTGGCCCGCATTGACCAACACAAATTTTCTAAAAACTTGAAATCTCGAAGTACAAAAATAATTACAGTATTGTATGTTTAGGTTCTTCATAAAAAAAATTTTTTAAAAATGTAAAAAGATGATAATTTTATTTTAAAATAACAGTTGTTTGTAGTGTAGTTTGTGCATGAGGTCTCATGAATAGGAGGCACCCCTTTTGCCTCTAGAAAATTAATATAGCATTGTTATCCGCAAATGGTACTCGATGCTTTTTGTGAGAAGAAAACCCAAACGTAAAAACCAAACACCAGATAATTTCTAAAAATCTGATACCGCAATTTATTTGCTTCAACGGTGTTCAACGTCTAGCTTAGCGCGTGCCAAAGTTTTATTTAAAATAGGAAATGCGTGGAGAGAAAGGGAGAGTGCAACAGATGTGCAGAAAGAGAGAAAAGCTACATTTAAAAACAACAACCACTTGAAAACAGTAAACCTGAACGGGTCTCTGCGTCCATAATAAACTTTTATCCCGTACATGAAATGAATGAAGAGAGTAAGGGTTGGGTTCTGGAGGAGATAGATAGGGTTGGGGGAGCAATGCATCGCACTGTACCAAGTGTCAGATAAAAATTGCTCGTAAGTCGTAAACAAAAAGCCAGAAACAGATGCGATATACTGTACGTGTGTGTGTTTGTGTGTGTGATGCGAGGGTCATTGTCTATTTTATACTCTTCTGTTCCTTACTTTTACCTACCACCCACCATCTTCACTCGCCATTTATCTCCGTAGAAATATTTCACAAAAAGCTACAAAGTACGAGAACCAGCAGACGCAAACTTAAAACTTTTGGGGAGAAAAAAAAAAAAACATGTTCGAAATTCATCTGAAAATTTTTTACATCCGCCTACGCCAACATTTTTTTTTCTCTCTATCTCTCTACTTCCATCCCTTCCCCCCCTTGCTCAAATTTGTAATGTTAAACGGTGAAAAGTTGAGATGAAAATCTTTTCTTCGTATAACGCGGGTTTATCTTAGCACGATTTTTCGTTCAACGCGATTTCATCTATAAATGTTTTCATTATTTTATAATAACGGAAAATCTCGTATAAAAAATTAATTCTTCTTATTTTAATTACTGCGCGAAACTTTATTTCGGAGAAAAACTCCCCTCGTTTTTTTTTTTTTTTTTTTATTTTTGCTCGATTAAGCTTAGTCTAACTCAAAACCAATTCCCTCACGCATCACGGTTTCAACTTTTTCTTCACTGTTTTTTTAGAGGAATCGCTAAATTCACTGTTTTGGTTTCATTCTTAGGTGTAAATTTTATCTTAGTAATGTTTGTTTATAAAACCTTTTTTCATTGGAAAGACATTTTTAGTGTGTCTTAAGATTACATGTAGTCTAACTGAAAACAAAAGAAAACTTGGAAATAGAATTAAAATTTAAAAACCGCAACCTGTACTGGGTATTTTACAAAAAAATGTGTTGTGAAACAATGAAATAAATATGTAACCTTTTTAAATTATTAGACCTATTTAAACTAATAAAAATGGGGGAAAAAAACACGTATAATCTTCAAAAAACATTAAAAAATTTAATTTAGTTAAAAAAAAAAAAAAACAATAAAAAAATTGATTGAATTTAAGTTCGGTTACAGACACTTTACCGAAATTAAATTCCATTGAATATTCCGTGCATCGGCGACTACCGAAATATATTGCCACCGATTATTTCCGACTTTACAGTACATAATTATACTGTATTTCCTTCTCACATTATGGTTTTATAACTTTTATCTTCACATTTTTTAAAAATTAAAAGTGATTAATTCACCGTTTAATATTATTTCAGTTCAGCGTCCCTTGCTTTAGATTACCTAAAAAGAATTCCATAATCCACAAGACCTTTTAATGTGTTTCACTTTCGCGGTTTCAACATTATTTTCACATTTTTTTCAAATTCAATCACTAAAATATGACTAAAGGTTAGTCTCCCTTTTATTTTACAAGATTTACTCTGTTTATTTTCTATTTTAAATATTTATATTTAGTGATTTTAACTCAACCACATTTTATTTACAAAAAAAAATTCTGTTACGCGCATTGGCTTTGACGATTTCCCACAACGCAAAATTTCACTGCAATTATCATTCATCCTTTTGCACGTTTCTTCGAATTTTTTTTTTCTCTAATTTAAAAAAAAAAATGAAAAAGAAAATTTATAATCTGCGAATTATCAGTTCAAACTTAACGAGAAAAAAAATATTTGCAAACGCAACTACCGCTATTTCGGTTATCAACGAACTGACTGACATTTTATTTCGCAAATTACCGCCGGTGGTATTCCACCCATCCAAAGGTGCAAGTACCGAAAATACATGAGCGGCTGCTGCGTTTACACGTGTGGAAAACACCATATGTTAAAAACGAGAATTTCAATGTGAGATGCACATTAAAAGTAGATGGAGAAAAAAAAAAGAAAAAGGTCAAAAGATGTAAAAGATACGCCCCGAGTCTTAAGATGATGATGAAAAAGAGTAAACGGCGGCTAATCAGTGCTGTACTGGGTGGACGATGGGAGAAAGGTGAACGAGTTTGGTTCGAGAGTTTCGACCTTTCAAAACCGACAACAGGGTGAGGAATATTCAACAACAACGTCTTCTGATTGACATTTTAAAAATTTAAGAAATGAATTTTGCAAAAAAAAAAAAGAAGAAAAAAAAAAAAAGACTTTATGTTTGTAAAATTTAAACAAATAAAAATTGGCTACGGGTTGGTAGAATGACCTTCTAAGAACATATTTGACTATATTAAACATTTTTAAGTAAAAAACCCTGTTGGTAAAATGCATAGTAAAATATGGAAATTGCGTTGTATCTTTCTTGCGAACGATTCTAAACGTTACATGTACTTTTGGCGTCCTCTGCACCGATGTTTTAATATGCTAAAGTGGATTACAATACATTAAAACCGAATTATAACAATCGAAATAGCGGCAATTGACGCCCAAAAATAACGGTATTTCATATATTTTAGGGCATCTGCGCTATGATCTCGCGCTTTAAAAAATAAATTAGCAGAGAAACTTCTATAACCGGTATACACATAATTTCGATCTCCTTTTAATTCAGTAAACATCTATAACCGGAACATTTTCGACCTCTCTAACTTTTACCTACAAAAGTAGGAATAATTAACTGTTTTACTGCAATTTATCTCTATTTTTTATCTACAAGATTTGGAAATTACAATTTGTGTGCAAATTCGCAGCAACAACGAATTTGAAAATACATGTACAGAGCCTGTCTCTCAATACAAAGTTAATAATAATAAATAAACAAATCGAAACACATTGAATCTAAAAACCGGAAGTAATGATTACCAGCAAATGCTCATTTCCTGCGAATAAAAAACCAAAACAAAAAACAACAACTTACCGCTATTTTAAAACCATTTCTAAAACCATCGTTAATTTAATAATAATTAATTAATGTTAAATGTTAATTTAATTACGACTGAATAAAAATGTTTTGCTCTTTAGTTCTCCTATTAATTAATTAATTATCTAATTCGTAATTGCTAGAATTGTTAAGTTCAACTGAATTATGTAATTGGCTTCGTAACGCAACTTCATTAAGAAATTCCAATAATGAAAATACATTAAAAAAACCAAAAATACCACAAACGAAAACTAAAACAAAAAAAAAAAAATAAAGGTTATCGAATCGGTCAAGTGTAGTACCAACGCCACCTGGTAGTATCCAAAGAATTACACGAGATTACCCTCCAGATAAAAATAGTTTAGATAGCGAAAGAAAGGCCAGTAGGTTCGTTACAAACAGTTATAGTTTACGCAGAAAAAATGTGTTCGGAGGAGATAGGGGTGAACATAACGGAGTGAATAAGAGGAGAAACAGGACTGGATTTAGCTTAATGTTGCCCTAAAAAAGTGATGGCCAAACTTATAAGTTAAAAAAGCCACATATCAACAGTAATAAAAAAAAATTAAAAAACAACTAAAAGATTTTGCAGTTTTTTGAGCGTTTTCTAGATATCCGTTGGCGTGTGCTTAGTTCGCTTTTTGAGCCTATTAAAATGTCATGCAAGTCATGAGTTTTAGTGTGTATTTTAGAAGTTAAGAAAACCATTATTTAATTTTCATATCTTTGTTAATTGATAGTTGATTTTTATAGCCTAGCAAGTTTTGTGTACTTGAGAACTTACAAAATTTAGCATTGAATGAGTGATTGTGTAGCTCATTCAGTGTGTTTAGATTTTAGCAAATGTTAGCTTATGTGTGCTTAGTGCATTTTATTTTGAAGTTTAGCAAACGCTTTTCATTGTTTAGTGAGTATCTATGGAATTTAGTGAGTGACTAACAATGAGTTGTTTTAGAGTATCTACTGCCTGAAACAGCCTAAAGCGTTTGAAAGCCTCCTGGTAGCGCGAAAATTCTTTTAAAATACTGTATTTTTTTTATTATTTATTTATTTGCGTCCAATTTAGTGGACAAAATTCATTTTTACATTATTAAACATATATCATTTCGCACTCGCAACAGTTTCTATTTCATAGTTTATCTAGTTTAATAGAAATCTTGCTTTACTCTGATGTAACTAAATCTAGATTGTAGCTAGGACGTAAACAAAAGTAAAATAAAAATTAAAATGCTTTTCCAAACTCATTTAAGTTTTGATCTTATTCCAAAAAAAGTCGTTTTAAATAAATCTTTATTGGAGAAATCAAATATCAATTGGTCAAATTTATTTTGCTGACTTCGAATCTACCTCCAGATTTTGTGATTAAATCTAGATTTAACATCGAAATAATTATTAGGGGGAATGGTTGAATGATTAAATCCGGTTCTGAGGAGAGTGTTGTGGTGGGTGATAAAAGTAAAGGGATGAAAAAAAAAAAGGTAGTGGAGTTGTTTAGTGAGGGTGGAAAAGAGTCTGACCTCAAAGTTTCAAGGAAAGAGAGATCAGAGTGTTTGAAGCGAGAGAGAGATAAGTAGAGAAAAGAGAGAGAAAAAAAGGTAAAGATTCTCATTTTTCACCTGTAGCTGCTCATCATTATACCTATTTTTTTCTCTCCTCGCAATTATTATACACGAGTTTTGCATCTTTCCCAAAGAAAAAAAAAAGCAGACAAGATGAACAACGTTGACGTTTTTCGGCAAAAAAAAATAACAACAACCGTTATACATATTTGTGTATGCTGTTTTTGACCTTCATTTCCTTTTTATAGTTTATTTATTACACTCTTTTCTTATGCTATTTACAACTTTTTTTTTCTTCTCGTTTTTCCCTTTGAGAAATGTGTGGTAGAAAAACAAAAACAAGAATTGCACTTCACCCTGTACACTAAGGTCAGTGGGAGAGAATTAATTGCCAACATCTTTTCGGGCGTAAATCTCTGCCAAACACTCCCTCGATTTACACGCTTTATTGGTTAATGGCATATAAAAACGAGTAAAAATATTTTTATTTTTGCTTATAATTGTAAAGTTTAATTGCTTTTCGTTTTTATTTGATGAAAAAATGAATTTGCAAAACTTGTATTTTATCAAGTACATGTATTTAAAATTAATAATTATAAAAGAGCGCAAAAAGTATTTATTTTTTCAAACATTTTTGATGATTTTAAATGAGTAGCTGCGATCATTTATAGAGCATTATTTTATTTATTATTATTATTTTTTTTTTTTGGCTTATTTTTTTTCTTTTAAAAAAGTTTGTCATCAAGTGCAGTGCATGCACAGTACTAAAATTATGATTTATGAAATATAATTATTGTATTGTTTTGGATTTTTTTTTTAAATTCAAAGTTTTTTTTATTTGCCAATTTTTATTTGGTCACACTTACTATTGATGTCCAATATTAGATATTTTATGGGTATTCAAAAATAGATGTTGCGTGTTTTAATGTTTTTGCTTTTTTTAAAATAGTATTCGCGATCATTTCGAAATTTTCAAGATTTTTTTAAAGAAGAATTTAGTCATCTAGAAGTACTTGTTATTAATGCCAAGTAGTTGTAAATAATTTAAAAATTTTCCCCGAATTAATAAAAAAAAAATGTTTGGAATTTTTTAAGTTTTTTTGTAAGTTGAAAAACCTTTTCAGTATATAGCGAAAAGCCCTTTGCATACAGCGGACATCATAATAAAAAGCAAAATTATCAGTTTTGATAAATATTGATACTTTTCAACAACCCGTTATCAAAGAAAATGAAAAACAAATCGCATTTTGTGAGGAAAATAAAATGTCATTGTCCGAAAATTGATTACTTTTTCTTATCAAAAAACAACTTTTGACAACAAGACTTTAGTGCGGCTAATAAATTTTATTCCGCGTTCCAGTATAACTTATGAATGCAATTAAATTCATGCTTAAGTAAACGCTTAAAAAACATTTTTTTTTTAAAATAAAAATAAAAAACTACTGGTATTTGAATAAAATAATTAATTTTCTATTCAAACACGGTTTTTTTTAAATAAAAAATAATTGTTTACTTAAAAATAAGTAATGAAGATGACAAATAATACAAAAACCGCATTTTTTCAAACATAATTTGGAAAACCCATAAATTATGCAAAAAATTAAATAAATCAAATAGTAAAATATCTGAATAATCGTTAATCAATTATTCTTTTTTAAATCCAAAAATATTCTTTATACTCTTAAAACAATCACTTAACTCTAAAAAGTGCAATAAATTACTTCTAAACTTAAGTAAACAACACTTGCATACAATTTAATCTTAAAAAAACAGTTTAGGAAGAATCTTTTTGAAGATTAATGATTGATTCGAGAAGTCAACAAAGATTTTTAAAACCAACTTCAGAAACTCGAAATACAGTAATGCGTTTTCATCAACAAAAATTTTCAAAACTTTCATAATTTACACCATAAATTCTTTTTAAAAAAATTTTCCAATCACGGTTCCAACTTTATATTAACTTTCTAATTCTATTTAAGTATAGTTTGCTTTGCTAAATTGCTTTCCTTCAATTTTGATCAACTCGTTTTAACTGCTCCTAACTTAATCCCACTTATTCGTAAACTGTGTTATACTGTACATGCCTCACAAAGTTTTTAAAAATCATTTATCGCTTCACTGAATAGAAAGTCTATTTGTTAAATTCAACTTATAAATTAAAGTAATATACAGCATTAGTCAAAAGTATTTTTACAAGAGGTTAATTTAAGATTGAGGTAAAAATGTTGAAATTTTGTTATGAAAGACATAAAAGCACGACAGAGATTTGCTTTGCAACGAACTTAATTTGGATGATCTTGAATTCCAAGGCCATCCAATTTCCGTTTTGAAAACAGCTCACCTCAATTAGTTTAGCGCACGTTAATTATTTAACGTACTAATAGTCACTAATGATTATTTTTAACAATTAACTTTATTTAGCTCATTTGAGTGAGTTCCCAAAACAAATAAAAAATTTATGAAAAAATATGTCTAATTACCGGTATTTTTTTTAAAAAAAATATTATTAGCAAATTGTGGTTTAACTGTCATGAAGTAATTGTTATGATATTCCTGATTCACAGTGACATTTACTTAACTGAATTATTCACAATTCTATTCAAAATCATCTCTTAATTATTATGTTGCTCTCACAATAAAACAGGTTCAATTACTCTATTTTAATACATAATGCTATCCCAGACATCTACTTGACAATTTATTTGATAGCTCATTTGAAAGTCTATTGTGTCATGAAAGTGATAAATCATTTGGTTGCTGAACTGAATGCCAACAATATAATTGTAAAATCATTCCTCCCACAACCTGATTGGAATAAACAACACTTTCATCACTACACCTATAATAATAAGGTGACCATTTTTTTTAAAATGAAAAGGAGGACAAAAAAAATTTTAAGACAAAAGTACAACCAGGGACGTCATTTTGGGATATTTCAGGGGGAACAAAGTCAAAATTGTTAATTTTTTTCCCCGCCCCTGAGCAAAAATAATAATAAATGTAATAAGTATGCGCCGAGCTTGCGAGGCGCGAAAATTTTTTGAGGAAATAGACAAATATTGCATCTTTTTAGGGCATTTTTCTGTGCAAATGGCTTATTAAAAAAATGAAAAAATTTTTTGACCCCGCTCCTGGTCAAAAATAATAATATATGGTAAAAATATGCGCCGCGCGAGCTTGCGAAGCGCGAAATTTTTTTGAGAAAAAAAGTTTAAAAGTATCGAAAAGGAAGGCAAGGAGGACAAAATTTCGAAAAGGAGGACATTTAGGAGGACACTTTTTGAGGGAAGACAGACCTTAAAAAAGGAGGACGGTTGGTCACCTTAATAATAATAATGTATAAAATAACAAAAATCATCTTTTTAGAACTGTTTTCTGTGGTTTTCCTAAACAAAATGAAAATAACTTTAAATAGCACTTTGTATAAAGCACCATACGTGCAACAGGATGTCAATAAACATGTTGCAAAATGTAATCATTCTTTGGAGCTAAATAAAGCTTTAAATTTATTTGCTAAAATTAACCGAAAATGGTTAGCGGTACATTAACAAGTTGTTAGTTAATGTGTTTTACACTAATTTAAACTAGTTATTGATCTAACTTAAAAGGCTTGCAATCGAAAAACAGCTCGTTGGAAAGCGCATTTTGGAAATTCCTTATAATAAAATTTCAAAATGTTTACTTCAACCCTTTCTAAAAAAAAAAAACCCCTTTAAAAATAGACATTTGACTGACCCTGTAAATATAAACTAGATTAAACCAAATAAAGTCATCGCTGTAGATATGAAGGGAGGTACAGTAGGAGCATAATAGTCTAGAAATTCTTTGGTAATGGTAAATATTTTTCAGTAAAAGAAAAGTTCTATGGATGAGCATAAAGCACATCTTTAAAAAAAATTTAAAATCTGCTGGCGCATTTTTTTTTTGAAAATAAAATTTATCGTTTTCTAAATTGATATAATCTTTCGCAACCGAATTTTCAGCGCCGAAAGTGTATCCGAAATAAATTGCTATTGTTTGTGCCTGCCGAGACTGAAACGTTGGACGAGATTAGGCGCCAAGACGAAACGCGAGCGCCTATTTGTCAAAAAACAAAAATGTCTTACTTAAGGAAAATTTAATACTCAAAAGTTTAGGATTTATTTTAAGAATTTGGCGAGAAAGATATTCAGTGCCAATGTCAGCAACCCTAAAATAAAAGAAATCGAGCGTGTTGGCTCAACTTTAGTGGGCGATGGAGGAAAAAAAAAACAACCTTAGCGAACCCTGACTCCGATCTCAATCTGCCCAACACATGTCACTTATTTGAATAAGGAAAAATACTTTTGCGAGCCACGTGTCGAGCTTAATCATAATAATAAATAATACTCTTGGAATGTCGATACAGCGAAATGACAAAGTAATAAATAGTACTCTCGTTTAAACGAAAATGTCTCCATTGCCGCCAAAGGGACCACCTAGATACACTGTATTCTAATTTCAATTTGCTATACGATGTGACTAAAATTGAGATCAAAATAAAGATTAAAAAAGTCAAAAAAATTAATAAATCTGCCCTGGCGCAGATCTTTTATAAAGCTAGGACAAGTTTAGATCTCACCCTTAAAATAAAAAACATTTTAAAAAAGCAAATTTAAAAACAAGATTAAATCTAGATTAAGAAGGTAGCAACAATACTTAATACTTGGCTTAGCTCCACAGTGGTCTAGATTTCACTTGGTTAAACCAGGTACCGGTAAATTCGGTAATTAAAACAAAAACAAAAAAAAAATGAATTTGTAAATCTGCGTATGCGCGAGCATACCTTTTATTTAACAATTATTATTTATTTAAACTTTTAATGCTAGTCTATACCGAGAGACTAAATCTAGATTAAAATATCCGGCTTTAACAATTGTAACTACCAAAAAAAAAAAAAAAAGCAGTGAAAGTAAAATTTTTTTAAATAAAATCAATAGTGGATTAAAATAAAATACGAAACTAAAAAAAACCACAACGCAGAACTTTAAAAAAGTAACCGGAACTTCTAAAAATAAAACAAAAAATGTAAAAAAAATTACCGAAAATTGTATCCAAATAAATTTCGTTACGCAATACACCAATAAATCTATCTCGATATACGGCCTAGATACGTTCCAGGAAAGTTGGTCGTAAAGCACAACGCCGCATATCGAATCATTTTTTTTCTTCATTCAATACAAACCAATTTCAATAAAAAATTTAAAAATACCGGTAAGCCAAGATTTTAATGAAAATTTCATTTTTACTTATTATTTCATTTAGCTGTATTATACTAAAGAAAAACAAATACTTTCTCCCTAATTCTTGCAAATTCCATTCTCACGAGTCTTGCAAAATGTGCTTTGGAAATAAATTTTTGCATTTTTTTAAATATGCACCTTTAATTTAAATTTTTTCGTTTTTGCTATAAATAATATACTGTAGGCGAAAGCCGCATGTCAAAATATTGCTGTACATGTACCGAAGTTCGTTGTATCGACATTAGAGGGTTGTAGAATTAGGCGAAAACATTTGAATGAACCACATATAGCGATTGTATTTGTGGCGAGCGCACATGCGTAAAAACACACTGAATGGTTCAGGTTTTTTTTAAGTGAAAACGGAAGCGGCACCTGGGAAAAACGCGACGACCTCGATATAGAAACCCTCAAACGGTAACTTTATTAAAGAGAGAAAGATTTCATCGCGCGAAATCTAAATTAAGAAATCTAAATTTGAATTTGCAATATTTTTTTTTAGATTTTTTTGAAAATTAAAAATAAAATCAGCCGCTTTTATTTTTACTTGAAATTGAAATATTTTTAGGCGAGTAAACATGGAAAGAAGCCCCAGAATTATCGGTAGAACCCTTTTTCATGCACGGAAATAGTCCTAAACAAAACTATTTTAAACGTTGTTTACATTCTTAAATGCAGGAAAAGTAAACTCAAATCGAGAAATTTACAAACTTAGCGTATTAAAAATAAATAAATACGCGCTTTGAATATGCAATTTTTAAAATTTACATTAAAAAATAATTATCAGCGCTTATTTCAAGTTTAAAAATGTCATTTATAAATAACGTTTTACGTTACCGGTAGATATCTAAACAATAAGTTCCAAAATTATTATCTTAAAAATGATAAAATTTTAGCAAAATAAACAAAAAAAAAACTTTCATAAATCTGCTCTAAAAACAATGCAGTAAACTACAAGTAATTTCAATAATCTTAAAAAATTCAAACGAACAAAAAAAATTTACTAACGAATATTTCGAAGGTTCAAAGTTAGAGAAAAAATTCAAAATTTCAAATCAAAGATGCAAATCAAAAAAAAAAAAAAAAATTTCTTTTACCTCCAAATTTACAATTTCAGCAAACCAAAATTATCATAACGCTCTAAAAACATTTAAATTCTAAATAATAATTAACAACTAATATTAAAAAGTGTTTTTTACGATTCTATTTGCAATTATTTTTGTACCAATCGAGGAGCGCAGTAATTAAAAATAGATCGCGCTTCTAATATTTAAATACCGGTACTAAAAATTAATATTTACGCATCGCTATAATTTGTCGTTAATACGATTAAGAGAAACTTTTAATTGAAAAACAAAATATAAAAGTAAATGCAGTAGTTAGCGTAAATTCCCACAACTTTTAACAATAACAAATTATGCGTCTTCATTTTTAATTACTTTTATAACATTATCGATTATGAATTTAAATCCGCTTACAACATTGAACAGAATGTTTATAATTTGTAAAAATGGTCGGAAAACATAATTAAAAGAACATTTTTCACAATTTTGCTAAGAATTTCTCTCTCTTAGAATTATTATTCGTAGATAGTAAATCAGCAATTAAGTTGGCAGTTTCTTTCTCTCTTTTTCTACTTTCGTTTCCGTTTCTGGCGGGCTGACATGTATTCTTTGTCTTACGTCACTCGCATTTTCAATTCAAAACTAAATCCAACAAGTAGAATAGCAGAGAGAAAGTGAAAATTTGCCTCCACCGTTAATCCCATTTATCTCCACCGAGCAAAGAAGACGCTCCGAGCGGTACACTACCTTTCATTTACAGATGAAAATACTCAACATCATTTCAAAGACAGAAGAAGGAGAAAAAAAAAATTACTGTAATACATTTCGAGTTCTTACTTCAGCTCATAAAAAAAGACAGATAACGATCTGTTAAACTGAATTTTGCATTAAAATGACATTTAAAGCAAAGACTCAGTTCTCGTATATTACGCGTGCAAATTTGAAGGTGGTTTCATCCAGAATAAAATCATCATCCATCACAAAAGCACAAATTTAATTACCGGTACTAAAAACTTTTTTTGACAAAAAAAAATTTATATTGGCATTAATTTGTCTTAATATGCTTAAAGAACCATCTCCCTTTTACATCACGAGTTTTTTTTTTTTTTTTACTTTTTAACAATAATTTTAAATTGATAAATATCACTGCTTTATATCATTACATGTATTGACAACGAATTTCACTTTTATACAAGTTGGATTTGAGGTTAAGTCATCACCTAATTTAAGGTTTGAACGCCTGATTTAAGCCTTAGTCGCCTAATTTAACCTTTAATTAGCTAGTTTTAAGTCATCTAATTAGAGTTTTAGTCGCCTAATTTAAAATTTAGTTACAGTGAAACCCGTTTATAGTGCGATTTTTGCCCCGGTCCCTTGAGCAACACCATTGGAGCATGTGTTAAAAAAAACCGCTTATAGTGCGACCGTATTTTGGTCCCCAGAAGTATGTATAATAAGTCCGTTTATAGTGCGCTTCACTTAAATAAATTTTCGTTTAAAAAAATTAATTTTAAATCTAAGAATTTTAAAAATTGCGAACTTTGTGGAGTTTTTTCTTGTCAATTACAGTATGCATGTAAAAAAAACCAAAAAAACAAGAATTAAAAAAATATTTTTGAGTAAATGTTTCATTTTACTAGGAAAATACCTTAGTTACAATTTCTAGCATTTTCCGGATGTAGTGCAATCCCGCTTATAGTGCGATTTTTTTTCAGCCCTTTAAATCGCACTATAACCGGGTTTCATTGTATTTTAGTTTAAATTGTCTAGTTAAAGGAGCAATTGTCCGATTTAAGTTTTAATCACATGGTTTAGGTCACCTAGTTTAGTTTTAATACTCTAATGCAAGCTTTAGACTCAGCCTTTAGTCACCAGGTTTAAGCTATCTAGATGAAAATAAGTCGCCTAATTTAAGCTTTAATCGCTTTGTTTATATCATCTAGTTAAAGTGTAGTCGTCTGATTTAAACTATAGTAGCTTGATTTATGGCTTAATCTGTTACCGCTTCTAACCCTATGTACTCAACTGCAGTTGCTTAAATGTAAACAAATTTTTATTTTCTCAAAGCTAAAAGTTCAAGCTTTGTGGTAAAACTTAAAAACTAAACAAGATGAAATACCGGTATTTAATTCCAAATAAATTAAATTTTCTTTACGCATTTAAAATGTAAAATTAATCTTTCGTACACAAAACGAGATCCATTCTTCGTGTTAATCGGATTTAATGGAAGTAAAAATCATGTTCAAATAATATTAGTACGAGAGTCGAGATTTTTTTTTTTTTTTTTGTATCTTTTTCAGACGTTTATTTGCAAAAAGTCTCAAAGGAAAAGATGGAGAGAGCGAGTGAGAGGCAGAGTGATGGAGAGATCGATTCGCTCGGGTACGACTGTTGCGTCGCTGGAGAGCAACAGATGTGTTTATTTATGCTGATCGATATGCAGTGTCTTACGAAATATCTTAAGACTTAAAGACGAAAGGTAAGTTGGAAACGTCGAAATTAAAGCAAAGCGCTAGCAACTAGAACGGACCACCGCACAACTTTAGCACACTTTAATGGACTCTACGCCACTTTCACTGAACATCGAATTATTTCGTAATGTAGTACTTAGGGTACAGTATATTTTATTTTCTCTGTAATATCAATTTGAAATAAAAATTGCCAAGATTTTGAATAAACTTTCAGTAACTGCATTCCGAAACAAATCAAAAGTCATATTTAAGGCCAAAGGTAAAAGTATTATTGAAAGGGCAATTCAAAATATGTTTTGGGCTTCTATCTTTTAATTGAGCATAGTCCAAGAAATTTAAATTTTGAATTGCCCTTGCAATAATACTTTTACCTTTGGTCTTAAATATGGCTTTTGATTTGTTTCGGAATGCAGCTTTTATCATATCTATTCTAAAATAAAAACCGCACCGGTAATTAAAGTATTAGAATGATGTGACCTTAAGTTCATCGATCAATTCCAGGTTAATACATCTCTAGTGACAACAAGTAGTCAAAAGGAAAATTAATTGCGGCAATTAGTTGGGGCTCATTCAAAATAGTTTTAGGTTTCAATTTATTGGACCACGTTAGTTTAATAAAATTAAATCTACGGCGCGAGAATACATTTTATTTACGGTAAGTGTAAAATGTGCAAATTTATCTGTACACATCCTTCGAATTGAAGAATTTAAATGAGTTTTTATTTTGTGGGTTTGTGTCAAAACTTTGACAATCATCAACTGAAGTTATTGTTCTGGCTTTCAATTTTATATTTAAAAATTCTAAGATTTTGTAAATTATCAATACTATTGGTTTCTTATAGGGCCGGAGTGTGATGATAAGATAAGAGTTTTGTACAGAATTATTAGAATGAACGTCAACTATTAAAAAAATAATATTTAATTTATGCAAATAAAATTCTCAATAACTTAAAATTATAAAGTAAAAATAAAATTTTCTATTCAAACAATCTTATACGGAGTACTAATATAAAAACTCCTAAAAATATCAAAAAAATGGAAAACCAAATAATTTATAAAAAAGCAGTAAAAAAATCTGTAGGCTACAGGATATTACAAATCCTTAAAATTTTAAAATATTTATAAAATAAATCTCCCAAAAAAAAAACACCAGTGTATGTAAAAAAAAAAAATTAAATTATAAAGATAAAATTTAATACGGTATTCCTAACAAGTTTAATCAAAGAAAAATGATACTAAAAAATTTAAAATACATGCACGATATTCTAAGAAAATAAATTCTTAGAATAACCAAATTATCTAATAAAAAAAAAATCAAAATAATAAAGCCCAAACAGTTATTTCTTTGCAAGTCATGTATTAATAAAATGCTATTAAATGTTAGTAAAAAAATTAATATTTTTAAAATAAAAAACGATATAATAATAATAAAAAAAATTGCTTAAAATATTAATAAAATCAAAAACTAAATTTTTAAAAACGGAAAAGGTATACGGTATAAAAAAAGTTGCCTACTTAGACCGATCTATCTCCGAACGCTTCATTGTGGAGTTAGCGAAGCAAAACGCGAAAGAAAAAGTGCAAAGAGTGACACCTGGCGTTGAATTTCGAAAGGAAGTCGAGGGAGAAAGAAAGTGATTTACGAGATAGAACTCGCTGCCAAAAATGCGCCCACGTAAAAAAAAAAAAAAATAAATAAGATGATCTTAAATCAATTGAAAAAGTAATTTGTTGACATTAACCGCAGTTAAGATAAATGATAGCAGACGTTAAATCTCTCGGAATATTATTTTAACTAATATTTTTGTTATTCGCCGCCAGTCTCGCGTTGCAATATTGTTCCTTCTAGTTAATTGCAAATGGCAGAGGTGAAATTGTTATTCAATCCGGATATCATCTTAAGAAATGAAATATTCAGAAGAAAAGAGGATTGGAGAATAGAATAAGAGTGGAAAAAGAAAGAGAGAGAGAGAAAACGACAAGATAGCCTATTTCGGATATGAGAGAGAAGAAATGAAGATGTCAGTGGTACCGAAAAAGACGGCATTGAATGTCAGTGTTTCAAAGTTTCAATTACATTCAATTCCCTTACAATAAAATAATTATTTTTTCTTTATTTTTCTCTATCTAAATTGAATAAAAAAAATTTCAAAAAATTGAACAAAGAAATTATTAGGTACTTTTTAGGCCAATTTTGGTTGTCGCATAATAATTATGTAAACTGAACTATGAACTTCAAGGGTTAATAGAGCTCCTAAATTCAACAAACTACAACTACACCCACAGCTACAAAATATTTGAATTCAATTAATGATTATGAATTGGATTGCAAAAAATAAATAAATTCAATACATAAACTATCCAGGGATTAAAAGTCTGTATAATACGGTAAGTCCGTTTATGCTGCGCTCCACTTAAATTATTTTTTTCTAAAAAAAAAAAAGAATATCAAAATTTTAAAAATTGTGAACTTTGTGGACAGTTTTTGTTTGTCAATAATATTACAGTATGCATGCAAAGAAAAGCCAAACAAAACAACAACAAAAAAATTGGATTAAAAAAATATTTTTGAGTAAATATTTCTTTTCACTTAGAAAATACTTTAGTTACAATTTCTAGCATTTCCCGGATATACTGCAATCCGGCTTATAGTGTAATTTTTTTCGGTCTATTGAATCGCACTATAACCGGGTTTTACTGTATATAAATAATTTGATTTTTGTCTACACTGTATTATGTAAACATAATTATTCCCGGCTTAAGGGTACGCGATAAAGTAAGATTTTAGACCACTGCCTTCTACGAAAGTCTCTAATGTCGATAAACTTTTATAAACGGTTATAAAATAAAATAAACTCTTACTAAATTCAATAAACGCAGACATTGCATTAAAAAATAATAGTATACTTTTAAAAATCAATAAAATAACCCGGTAAGCAATTATTTTTGTAAACAGTCGATACTCTCTAAAACAAAAAAACAAAAACAACAACAGTTAATATTAACTAAATTCAACCAATAGCCCCTAAAATCTCATAAATACTAAATAAACAGTCTTTACATTTAAATTTCTGCCAATAAATTCAACATAAAGTTCCCGAACTCTTAAAATTTAAAGCTAAATTTAACACAAACTCTTATAAACAACATTTGATCAAGTTGTCAACAAAGTCAACAAACAGACCATACTAACTTGAAAAATACAAACAATCCATAATAATTCTTAAAAAATAGTCACTGAACTCTAAACAACAGTTCCTATTAATTCAACAAGCTGCTTTTTGGTTTGTTGATCTAGCGGTACCTAGTGGAAACACACAACTAGAGACGCCGGGTAAATCTTGCTAACTTCTTAAGAGAAACGGCTTGCGAAGGGCCTAAATAATATATAAATCTAACCTTCTATATGCATGGAAAAGAACATTAATTTTTTTTTTACTCCGCTCGGCAAATTCAGACTTTCGTATCATAAAAATTGTGAGTTCAGATTATGTGATCCAATCTTCATATATAATTATAGAAAAGAAAAAAAGATATTAGGCTTTAAATAAGGATTTATAGATTTGGCATTTTTTAAACAAGCATCAAATTTATATCATAATATTATATTACTTGAATATAAGTTTTTTTTCGCATAAAATAAAAATTAAATAACATATTTTTCATCGACCTAAAAATATATTATTTCCATTTTTTTTTATCTCTCGTTCTCATGCAGATCAAATCATGGAACATTTGTTAGCGATCCTCTGATCCGATTTTCAAATCCGCTTACATTAAGGCATGTTCCGCGCAGCCGAACTACGTGTGTAAGTACATTGCGGGTTGCCCACCTTAATCTTCAAGTCGACATTTTTTTTCTTCTCTATCTTAATAGAAAGAAAAGTATTCCCGGTTGGAGGTTACAGTTGCTATCGCGACCTCTTATTACGACCGTCTACACGTATACACCTGATGATGAGAAAAAGTAACTCCGAAGAAAGAATAAATAAAAAATAATAACGATTATTTTTCTTTTCCGCGAGACTTTCGATCACCTGCTATTAAGTGTAAATAACAAGCGAAAATAATAAGCATAATATTAAACGAGTTGCCATAATAAACACCGAACCAATCGCAGTGACGCAAAACGATTAAAAAATAAGGAAAAGTCTCGAATTACGACGAATCGCTTTTAAAACCATTTTTTTTTGTTTGTTTTTGTTATTTGAGCTTCTTATTAAATCTTTTGATAACTCAAGCTCTTTGCTAGGAGCAAAATCATAATAATGGTTCTAACATGAGCGGAAGTTATAATTATAGAGTTTTCTCAAATATAATACTGTATTATATAAAGTTGAACACTTACATTGAACACTGGTAAAAAGCTTTTTACTGGGATTTACCCTATCCGCTGAACGCTATAGCCAAACGTTTTCAACTTTACCGTATAAACTTCCGTTAGATGTTTAAAGAGCTTTTTCATCTCTACTTTTACACAAATTGTATCCGTCAAACGATACAGGGTTTTTCTCAAATATAATTTATAATATAATAACGCTAACGTCAAAAGTCGTACAAAAAATTTAAACTTAACTTTACCGTATTCGCTAAACGAAACAAGAACTATTTTTTTAAAACTTCTATGAAGTTCTATCGTCTCCGCTAAATATACACTACATTTATTTTGAAAGTCCAATTATAGTCTTCAGCTTCGTTTTGCAAATCAAGAAAAATAAATAAATACCTTTTTACCTTAAAGCTTCTCAATCATTTTTCATATTCAATAAAAATTCACATGCTCGATTTCAAATTAAGTCACAAAATTAAAAAAAAAATTTGGGTCTTACCTTGTGTGTACTTTTCCTGTGTCAGCAGGTACTGTAGCTGCAAATAGAAAGATCTCATTTAGCACAATAATTATCATTCATCGATATTTTACATTGATATAAATAAAAGATAGGGCGACAGAAAAAAAGGAAGAGAAGTAACCCAGACCTAATTAATAATAAGAGTCGTTTTCCATAATAATAATTATAATGACCTCCGATAGAGTTATCGTATTCACGTGGAAAATATTATCCGTCACTTCAAATTACGAGGAGTAACAGGAGATCAATTATTAGCCTTTCCTAATTAGTACTCCGAGTAAGACATAATAATGTACT